>JXCR01140500.1:358250-478638 GCA_002079205.1 Phalaenopsis hybrid cultivar
ATATATATATATGAAAATATGTATTTCCCTTTTTAAAATTACAAAAAGTGGTACATTAGAAGTGATATGAAATATTTGGGTAGCATAAAAGAAAATTTAAAATTTTGGTGTAAAATATGTAAATACATAAGAAATCGGTGCCAAATATGTAAATACATAAGAATTTGGCTGCGTCAGACAGAATCATGACCACAAACTATTGTAACGCGGATAAAAAATCTGAAAAGGAATTTCTCACAGGAGAGATGATGGATCACCCCAACATGCACTTGTAAACCCAAATTCAAGCAAAACCAAACCGTTGGGTATAGCGATGAAAGAAAGGCACAGGAATGGCTATTCAGCCAAGATTGAAAACCTGATAAATGAGTAGCCATGATTGTGATATCTGAGGAAGTTGAACAAAATTTCAATTCCATTCTTAACTCCAACAAATAAAAAACAAATATAAAACAAAAACAGAGAAGCAAGTACTGTTTTTTTATTTGTTTCCAATTTTTTATTTCAAAAACAAAAACCAAAAATGGAAACAACCCCTTGGCAAATATAATACCAAAAAGTTCATGCTTAAGTCATATCAAAATTTATAAATTTTAATTACAAGGTTTACCAAATCCTCCTAGAGTTAAATCCTGCATTTTTATCGTATAAAAAACAAGAGATGATGTAAATACAGCTATGCATGAAAAAGAACATTACAAAGCAGTTGAAAAAGGTTCTTTTTTAGGGATATTTACAAACATAGCACTTTTGAAAAATAAGGATTCATAAAGCTGACCCCAAATATCCAAGAATAAGGCCAATGATGATGAGTCAATTACTATTCACTCACAGCACCTTTATTATGCGACGCATGACAACATATAGTACCGCATTGAAGCAAATTTAGCTTAATCCCCATCAAATGGTATTTTGGAAATTTAAAGCCCGCAGTTTTGACAAATCACACTTTTGCTTCATGATTGGCTGAATCAAATATTTATTAACTGCAAGCATTCATGGAATATAAAGGACTTCCCTCACTTACTAATAATAAATCCTAAAGAACATAGCCCAACAATTTATCATGTTTTAGCACAAATTAACAAATGCAAAGCAAAATAGGTTGTTCGTAACTAGATTTGAGCAGAACATATGCATCATTTAAAATTACATCCCGCCAAACAACAAATTCGACAACTATAAATCCAGAAAAAATCTCAAAACCTAGTTTCTCTCCATTTTACCTTCGAGGTAGACCAGAATTACCATCCTCAATGTTCTCGGGTAGGAGTGGATTCGAAAGGGTAGAGAGATGAGAGTTTCGAAGATCATCACATGCCACGATCCATCATTGTTTCCCAGCTAGGTTTCGAGCACAAGGGGGAAAAGGAGCATAAGCGATGGTTTTAGGCCAACCAAGGGATAAGGGTGACAAGCAAGAGTTTCGAGGGTTTTATAAGATTTATTAAATCCTACTTGAGTATTGTGAGAAATGTATTGTGTAAAGCATCCTGGATAAAGTTTACAACAACCTACCACTCCCATATTTTACTAGGTCCTAGAATAGAAATTATCTTGGCTGCAACGGTTGCCTTTTACAGTCCATCCTTGATGCTTTGCCAATATAGGGAATGAGAAAAGAGGAAAACAACATAAACGTCACTAATTGAAGCAGTAATAATGAAAACCACGAGAAATGACGAAACCCTCAAATTCTTACCTTCACAAGAATATCGAGTCAATTAAAACCCCTGAAATGCTCAAAAGCTTCCACAAATTGTCATGAAAGAAGACAAAAAATAAGCCAGAGATGAGGGGAAAAGCAAAGGGGCAATGTGACCAACACCTGCCTACAAACATTATCACAGCTCCCAACTCCGACCTAGATATGTCATTACAGCTCCCCACTACGGCCTATGTGACCAATTATGATCTATGCGGCTCACAGCTCCTGCAGCTTCTTGCTACGGCCTCTGTAGCCAATCAACAATCCTAAAGCAATCATTTGTCGCCCACTCAACCAACTATATAATTGTTTTAAATTGACTTATATGACAAGCTGACGCTACGGTCACTATCTATAATATCCATGGCGGACAACTGCCTCCATAGCAAACTAATGCAGCCCTTGCAACCTACTATTACCAAGAACTACATTTATTACAACCAGACAACCGCTATTATCAATGAGCTATTGTTGTACATTTATATTAATCAACTCTATAATTTTATCTTCCCTAATCCGGGAAAATAGTAGAACTATGAACTCACCATTTATAAAGGATTATTTCAACAGGACGAGGCCCCTTGATTTTTTTCCCCTTTCTATGTTTTCCACATAATAAATTGGGGTGTCTCTTCTTACTTATTTCTCTTTAAATACCCGAGTTTGTATTAGATTTCCGTGCAACACGAAGATGATAATTCATTACTCTACAACCACAGACCTTTCTGGCATGCATCAATTAACCACCTGTCACCAGAGGTAAAGTGACAGTAATTAAACATTAGCAATAAATATGCTTTTACAATTTCTCTAATACATAACCATAAAAAAAAACGTGAGCATGGAAAACAAATAAAAGGTTTGTAAAATGATAGGATACGATGATTCTCATAAATTACAGGAAAAAAATCCTGCATTTTCTCGGTACAAATATACTAATGGCTGCATCACCGCAGCAGTACCCGTTAATCTACAAGCTTAGAGAAGTATTTGTGAGCTTACAAGTCCATCATACTTCCCACTACCACCAAAAAAAATGTTAAACAGAACTCAAAGCTATATGAATGGAGGTTACATCACACCACACAAATCCTTGGTGTTTGCATATCTAAAACCTAAATTTTAATATTTACAAAAAAAGTAATCAAATAATGGGCAGACCCAAAAGGCAAATTCACATATGCTTCAGCCGAAGGGCCAACAATCACATAAAAAAGTTAAAAAGAGCCCCGAGCTATACGAAAGGAGCTATACGAAAGAAGGGTCATTTACATGCATACCACACAATTCCTTGGTGTTTACGTATCTAACATGTTAATTTTAATAATTGTAAGAAAAGAAATCAAATAACCGGCAGCCCCAAGAGGCAAATTCATACATTCTTCAATAGACCCAGAAGGCGAAGGCAAACAAATATATGCTCGCATTCATTTAACACTTGTAATTACCGAAACCCTCTTCTTCACCCGCTTCTATCCTCTACCAGAAACCCTCCTCTTTCAACCCCTTACACTCCGAGTCAAAACCATAGAAGTAAAAGAACCAAAGTAGCCATGAGAGCTAGTTGGTGAAGGCATCAGCCAGCGTTCTTTGAAGTAGACTAAATTCCTTAAATCCTTCAGGATACAGATTCATGCCAAAACAAAAGTAAAATAAAATGCATGATAAATTTTGATTAAATCCGGCTACCAATCATTAAAAAGTGTGGAATGTATTGTTCCATTTCTTTTGAATCTGACATCATCCCTTGCACATGAAGGAGAAGCTAATGGGATGAGAGCAATCCATATGAGGGCTCACAATGGGGAGTTTTCCGACGGAGAAGAAAGGCATTTGAGACTATCAAAGTTTTGCGTGAATAGGCTGAATTTTGAATAGGCTCGATGCCGTTTCCCTTTGCTTTCATTCCATTAAATAATAATTTAACAATCTATTTCAAGAACAAAATATTCTGTATAATCTATTTTAGCTAACTTAATAATACATATTCATAATCTAAATATTCAGCTAACAGGAAAAAAAATCAGAATAAAGAAATTGAAAATAATTTAAATAAGGAAGCTCCTAATTATAGAAGACTCCTAATTTAACCGTCTGATTTTCATTCTACCTGATTGACACCCCCCTCAAATTGATGATGAGAGATCAAGAAGCATCAATTTGCCAACAAGAAACTTTGTCGGGACCAACAATCCTGAAGCTGTGAGTGTTGGAAGCGAATGTGCCAAAGCCGAGAATGTCAAAGCCTCAGAGACAACTCCTGAGCCATAAGATGATTTGAGCAAAGAAAAGCAAGAAATCCTATATCATTGCCGTCCAGAAATTTGAATCATGGCCACAAGAAGGATACACGTCCAGTTACACGATCTAAATGCTACCGATCATAGCCCACAAGTAGGATTCAGTTACACGATACAAATACTACCGATGATAGCCCAAGAGTAGGATCCAATCACACGATCCAATACTAGTACTCTTATATGGTCTTAGGAGGAAGAAACCAAGACCTCATTAAAAATGAGGTCAACAATGTAATGCCAAAATATTCTATCTCCTGCAAGAACCACAATACTCCAACATGCGTACAAAAAGGAATTTCCTTAAAGAGGGGTGATAAATCACCACAACATCCACGTCTAAACACAAATTAAAACAGTAAAGTCAACAGGAATGTTTAGCGCGCACAATTTCACCCTGCAACACATGATGACATAGTAGTACGAAATGTGAAACAAGGAATTGCCTATAAAGAGTCAATAACTCCAAACAACGGAACATAATTGAGCATGTGAAAACTCAATCATGCAAGGTCCAATGGTAGCTAGCAAAACATCAAATCATCTAAGTTTCCAAAGCTCCTACCAATTACATTTGACAATACCCACCACAAAATAAATTGGACTAACAACCCAAGGAGCTAAGCATCTACCACAACACCACCATCATTAAATTTGCATCACAACATGCAGATTAGAGGTGTCCAAAATTGACCAGACATACAAAATTTAACTCGAATTTGACTCAAAAAATCCAGGCTTGAGTTCGACCCGAATAATTTTCAAGTAAACTCCGCAAGTTAACCCGCCAACCCAAAAATAACCTAAATTTACCAGCTAACTCAAAATTGGCTAGAAATTATCCCGAATTTGACATGATTTTTTACCCAAACAGTTGATTTGTCTTAAATTGAGCAGGTTATATTGGTCAGGTGACGAAATTTCTCTTGGGTGCATGGATGTTCGTTCATAGAAGTAAACAAGTGTGGGTCTTTTATAATTTGAAGGCAATCTTTACATGATTGATAACCTGGTAAATGTGTAGCCATGATCATGGCCTCTAAGAGAATGTTAAGCAAAATTCCAATTCCAATATTAGTCCTCTTCTAACGGAAAAAAAAACCCTATTGTGCATACAAAATCCTATATCCTTATCAAATATTTGAGTGTTATGTATGTAAATATGAAAGTTTCCATGTTAAATATATATAAAAAATACATAAAAATTGTGTGGTGTGTACGTCAAAGCCCCCCAAAAAAGTGAAAAAAGCTTACAAAACCTTGGATCCGCTGCTTTGAGATAATGGCAACTAAAGCACACCGGATAAACAAGGTAACAGGCTTTCACTCGAATATTTGACCATGCCTAGAAGGCTAAAACTGTTTTTGGCTGCACCTGTTTCCTTTACAGGTCATCCTTAATGCCTCACTGGTAAACCAAGAGAGAAAAGAGTGGAACAAAAGCACCACCACTCATAGAGAATGTAACAAGGACTGCTACGAGCCACCCCAATGTAAAGAGATCAAATAAAAAGGTGTTCTGGAGAAATCCTTGTCGTTGAGTGAACATCAATTAGATTAGATCCGATAAGGTTGCTACAAAGTCTCTACAGACTATCATGAAAGTTGACAGCAAAATTGAATGGAGATGAGGGAAAAATAAAAAGTGCATTGAGATGTATACTGGAGTTGTTACTTGAGTTCGAACATAATGAGGACTGACCAAGTATTTTCCAATTTCAATTGGATTACATCAAAGATCGCTTTATGCCCAAATCTTTATGCTTAATTATTGATGCTCTTACTAGCATTTCCAGAAGGATGTACCTTGGTGTATGCATTTCGCTGATGATATCCTTCTTGTGGATAAGACTAGAGAAAGAGTTCACGGAAACTTGAATTATGGAGGTCTACATAGGATTCTAAAAGCCTCTGTTTGAGTAGATCCAAAAAAAAAAAATACATGAAATGTAACTTTAGTAGTCGTGGCTCTAGTGGCACAGTTGTAACAAGGGGTGATCAAATCATTTCCTCTTCCAATTTCTTCTCCAAATCAACTTTTTTGTTGTCATCTCTCACAATATATTTTTTTTATCATGAGACAGAACCTTACATTGAAATCCAGTGGTCGCTTCACAGCTAGCTCAAATCACGACTATTTGTGAGGTCATGAAGGCAACTGTAGGGACTGGATCTCATCTTCTTTCAGTTGTATCGAGCCACGCGTGATCCCGTGATCACTTCTCAATTAGCTCTATCGTGTTTTATCACACGGATACGTCTTTGCACTCCATGTATGTTGTCAAACTAGGTCACGAAAGCGGTTCTTATGTGTCGTGATCTCATTGGCCTTACCTGTACCCCGCAAGCTTACACTGTGATCTCATTGTTGCTTTCCCCTATGTCGTGCTTCCGAGCTAGGTCAAAGGCTCGATCCATCTGATTCCCAAGTCGACAGTGATACCATTTGATACGACATGGAATCAATTTCTCATAGAAATCAGGGTAAACACATGTTTTATTTCACCAAAATCAAATCAATATAACACAAACACATATAAATATACACCTACAATTCGAGACCCTAACCCTAAGACTCAAGACAACATTCTCATACACACCAAACCCTAAACTTATTACGGTCTATTTATGCCAAACAATAATAAATAATAAAAGACTTAATTTCCCCTAGGCGCAAAAATAAAAAAATTGCCCTTAGGCACCGTAGTAATAAATTTCAATAAAAAACACTTCGTGAAAGTTTAAAAATAAATGTTATTTCCACTGGCATGTAAGCCAGTTTTGCAGTCCATTTTCAACAAGATTTAACCTAGCACCTTCAAACAAAGTATTGAAAACTTTCAATCGTGTTGTTCGGATAAATCAAATTCAGAATCCATAATTGAATAAATCTAGCATTTCTTGAATCTCATACAAAAAGTTTATTCGTTGATTGATTTCTCCATCCCAAATATTTTAAATACTAGAACAAGTAGCCAAATATTTTATAATTTTTTTGCGATTGTATTGCCGAAAAGATTCATGTTTTAGTCAACTTAAGAATTACTCGATCGGGTATTACAAGATTTACTACAACATACTTTGAATCCATCTGGCCAGTCTAGTGTTAGTACTTTAGTTGCATGGTGCAATTACCATGGTAACAGGAGTGGAACAAAATCTGCCATTACAATCACGCCCGGTGCAAATATACGCACGAGCATGGTGCAATTACTATGGTAATTGGAGAGGATTTAATAGAAAGAGAGAGAGATGGCAAGACATGGAAATGAGAAAAGACTCATTCCCAACCAATGAACCCACGGGTAGGTTAGATACAAATCATCTTCAAGCATCCCCAACTCTATTAGCCCAATGAAGAATGTTTCTGTGCGGATGTCTCTGGTGAGCCAAGGAAGAAAAATGAGGTGGGAAAAATTCCTTCACGTCAGGATTTAAGCAAACTTTACAATCCAAAAGGGGAAAGAAGGGCCCATCGCTCCAATTAATGTTCTGCGAAGAAAATATTGAGAGAATAAATATAACTAAAACATCAGAAAGAAAGAAGAGAACAAACTTCCACTCCAACACTGCCCATAAACCCTAGAAGACTAAAAATTGTTCCTAGCCGCACCGGTTGCCTTCAGAGGCCATCCTTGAGGCATAGCTATCATAGCAACAGCAGAGGGAATAAAACAACAATAAAGCTCTTATAGAAATGTAGAAGGATTTCTTCAGGGAATTCCGTATATAAAAAATTGTCAACCTAAAAGTGCTCGATGAATATTTTCTTTCAAGAGAATATTGATTCAATCTGACCCTCTTTAATATCGCTAAAAAGTATTTGCAAATTGATATCAAAGACAACTACAGAGTGCTTAAGGCAATTCCCTACATTTTCTGTTAAAGGCAGCTTGAACAAATAATTTTCTCAATAAACAAAGAGTTAAAACCTACATCATTGAACTTAGAACATCCCTTCTTTATATTATGGCATAATCATGTCTAAAACAAACTGAAGTTGTAAAAGATATATTTATTTTATGTAATAGAAAAAACGACAGAAAAACAAATATCCATTACAAAAAAAGCAAATATTTTTATTTACCTTCAGAAAGGAAAACTAAAATTTTTAAAGAATGATTTTGGTGGATGAGTGGTTTTACACAGAGACAAAATGTGAAATGAATATATCCATGATAGGGTTGGTGTAGCTCATGTGACGGACAAAATTAGAGAAAGTCTTCTCAGATGGTTTGGTCACATTAAGCGTCGACCATCTGATGATCCGATTACGAGAGTAGATGTTCTAGATTCGATTTATGTTAAGAAACGCAGAGGTACACCTAGGAAGACTTGGGCTTATTGTATAAAAAATGATATTAATTTATTAGAACTAAATGAAAATATGACACTAACTAGGATGCAATGGAGAAAAAGGATTCATGCAGCCGACCCCACGTAATGCGATTAAGGCTTTGTTGTTTGCGGTTGTTGTTGGATCGTTGTGTAGCTGAAATTGTTATATTATCTTCAATTTTCGTTGTAGTATTACTTAATTTATTAGACATACTATTACCCACTTTTTTTAGCATGCAATCAACATTGAACTCTACTAACATTCAACTTTACCAAAAGCATGCCGCATCAATTTGTAAACAGACAAATGAACCATTATATGCATCACCTTTTTTTGTTTTCTTAAGCACTTTTTTACAGAAGTTTAGGACAAATAAAGAAACACTCGAATAATATTGCAAATTACAAACCAATACCAGAAATCAACAGATCACACAAAGCTTCAACAATATGATTGATGCNTATTTTTCTACAGAAGTTTAGGACAAATAATGAAACACTCGCATAATATTGCAAATTACAAACCAATACCAGAAATCAACAGATCACACAAAGCTTCAACAATATGATTGATGCATAAATGCCAATATGCAACATGTGGCAGTATGTATTAGGCAAAATAGTTCTGGATTAAAAAACAAACTTAAAAAAGGAAGTTTTTAAACATGCTTTCTTCCAATCCAAAGGTATAATAACATGAGAAGGATAAAAAAAATTCTTATAAGAAACTATAGAAAGCAATTACTTCCTTTTAATGACAGCAAACAAAAAAAAATCCCGAATAAAAAAAAAATTAAATAACAAACTCTACAACAAAATATTACAAAAAGAAAATGCAATTTTAAAAGATCATTCAATAAAGCTCTGCAAATATCAATAAACAAAGCTCTGCGCACCAGATAAAATAGGGATTTCAAGCACCCATTCCTTTGGATCTAACTCAAAGCACATTGTTTTTTAACAAAGTAACGAATCCCCTGTGTGTGTGTTTGAGTGTTTGTGTGTTTATCTGGGCATGCATGTGTATATGTATGTCTGTATGTGTGTGTGAGTTTGTGTCATATACATATATATGTATCTGTATGTACGAGTGCACGTGAATGATATACAAGAGAGTTCCTAAAGCCAGAACAAACATCCATGATAAGGCTAAGCCAGCCAAAAAAATTTCAGATAAGTTTTATGATGCTGACAACATAAGTGCAATGTTTTCCACGAACACAAACATGCGCCAACTTTCCCCTAAAGCATGTGATAGTGCAGAGTAGCAAAAAAATTTCAACAAGGAATTCTAAAGAAAAATTTCTATAATGNTCTTGGGCTCTAACTCAAAGCACATTGTTTTTTAACAACGTAACGAATCCCCTGTGTGTGTGCTTGAGTGTTTGTGTGTTTATCTGGGCATGTGTGTGTATATGTATGTCTGTATGTGTGTCGGTTTGTGTGATATACATATATATGTATCTGTGTGTGCGTGTGCACGCGCGTGAATGATATACAAGAGAGTTCCTAAAGCCGGAACAAACATCCATGATAAGGCTAAGCCAGCCAAAAAAATTTAAGATAAGTTCTATGATGCTGACAACATAAGTGCAATGTTTTCCACGAACACAAACATGCGCCAACTTTCACCTAAAGCATGTGATAGTGCAGAGTAGCAAAAAAATTTCAACAAGGAATTCTAAAGAAAAATTTCTATAATGAGCGCTACATAACCTGCAAAAAATGTAAAATAGCTCTCCAAAATCATACTACATAGTTGAACTAGGAATAGTAACAGGGTGCAAATATTAAAGAGAGATAAGCCCTCACGAATGCTAGGGATCATCAGGATCATCAATCTCACCACCTCTATCAAACTAATACAACAGCATCAAAAACCCAGAGTCAAGCATCCTCTTTAGTTGATCCTCCTCTTCGAACACAAGTAACAACTCTAGTATACATATCTTTAATGACTTGAATATAAGTAATATCAACATCTCTCTTCTCAAGAACTCTCCAAAGGATATCTCTTGGAACCTTATCGTAAGCTTTTTCTAAACTTTCTCCTCAAGAACTCTCCAAAGGATATCTCTTGGAACCTTATCATAAGTTTTTTCTACATCAATAAGTTCTCAAGAATCTCCAAAAGACATTTCTTGGAACTTTATCAAAAGATTTCTCTAAATTAAAAAAAAAACATATGTAGATACTATTTATTCTCCCTAAACTTCTCCATCAAACCTCTCAATAAATGTATAGGTTCTATAGAAAAACTGTCCGACATAAATCCAAATTGATTATGAGAAATCTTTGTAATACGTTTTAACCTAGTTCAATTACCCTATACCATAATTTTAAAGTATGATTTATCAACTTAATACCTCAATAATTTGCACTCACTAGTGGGTCCCCTTTATTAGATCCATTCTTATAAGTTATAATATGCTCCTCTCATATATTGAATAAAGTATTAGCAATAAGAAAATCATAAGCAAAAGCAAAATCAAATATAGCTCTACCTTCTTCAATATAACTCCAAAACCATAGCCACCATGAATATTTCCAAAATCTTTTACCACTCTACCGACGTGTCCATTTAAATCTCTTCCAATAAAAATTCTTTCTTCAAGAGATATCATTTGTATTAAGCCTTCTAGGTCATTCTAGAGTTTATCTTTAGAACCAATATCTAAACCTACTTAAGAAGCATAAGCACTTATAATATTAAAAATCTTAGTATCAACAATAACTTTAAGAGCTACAATTTTAACTCTAATTCTATTAATGTTTACAATATTGTCTTTCAAACTCTTATCCATAATTACACCTACACCATTTCTAGTATGACTCTTACCTAAATATCAAAGTTTAAAACTTAAGTTATCAATCTCCTTAATCTTTTTCCAACCCATTTAATTTCATTAAATACATAAGATATTTATCTTTCTATGAATCATAATATCAACAAATTCCATTAACTTAGCCGTAAGAGTACCTATAGTCAAAGATCTTATCCGTCCATAATGTGGGAACCCTTATTTGACACTTTACCCGAGCCCCGGTGTAGCAACCCTTGCACACTTTTCACTGTATTCAGGTCATGCAACGCGTTGCTTTAAGGTGACGTCTTAGCATTTACACAATGATCAAAATGATTCATGCCATGATTTTTTGACAATTTTACGTTGGTTGTTGACTACCTAATGCGACACTCCACTTTTCACATTCGGGCTTGAGACTTGGTAATGGCAGTGCCAAGAAGTTCATGAATTACAAGCAATGTTTCACTCACAATTTTATTATTTTGATTTACAAGTTTTACTAAGGGTGTGTTTGGGGCAGCAATGGCAGAGAGATGGACCGCACCGCTAGGCTATTTAAGGAAACAACATTTATCTGGTTACTAAAAATATTGGGGTGGTAAAGCCGCATGCCTGACTTGACAAAATGTAATCACTGCGAAAAAGCTACGATTTGATTTAAGAAAAAACAATTGCCACTGCAGCTTATTAGGCACCAATTTCTTCTGCAGCAATTTCACAGTTGCTTCTACAAACAACTGGACTACCTCAAACTCAACCTAAATCCTCTTTGAGTTAAATCCTACATGCGGTCANGGTCGATCCTCTTGTTCGAACACAAGCCACCATGAATATTTCTAAAATCTTTTACCACTCTACCGACGTGTCCATTTAAATCTCCTCCAATAAAAACTCTTTCTTTAAGAGATATTATTTGTATTAAGCCTTCTAGGTCATTCTAGAGTTTATCTTTAGAACCAATATCTAAACCTACTTAAGAAGCATAAGCACTTATAATATTAAAAATCTTAGTATCAACAATAATTTTAAGAGCTACAATTTTATCTCTAATTCTATTAATGTTTGCAATATTGTCTTTCAAACTCTTATCCATAATTACACCTACACCATTTCTAGTATGACTCTTTCCTAAATATCAAAGTTTAAAACCTAAGTTATCAATCTCCTTGATATTTTTTCCAACCCATTTAATTTCATTAAATACATAAGATATTTATCTTTCTATGAATCATAATATCAACAAATTCCATTAACTTAGCCGTAAGAGTACCTATAGTCAAAGATCTTATCCGTCCATAATGTGGGAACCCTTATTTGACACTTTACCAGAGCCCCGGTGTAGCGACCCTTGCACATTTTTCACTGTATCAGGTCATGCAACGCGTTGCTTTAAGGTGACGTCTTAGCATTTACACAATGATCAAAAGGATTCATGCCATGATTTTTTGACAATTTTACGTTGGTTGTTGACTACCTAACACGACACTCCACTTTTCACATTCGGGCTTGGGACTTGGTAATGGCAGTGCCAAGAAGTTCATGAATTACAAGCAATGTTTCACTCACAATTTTATTATTTTGATTTACAAGGTTTACTAAGGGTGTGTTTAGGGCAGCAGTGGCAGAGAGATGGACCGCACCGCTACGCTATTTAGGGAAACAACATTTATCTGTTTACTAAAAATATTGGGGTGGTAAAGCCGCATGTCTGACTCAACTAAATGTTATCACTGCGAGAAAGCTACGATTTGATTTTAAAAAAAAACAATTGCCACTGCAGCTTATTAGACACCAGTTTCTTCTGCAGCAATTTCACAGCTGCTTCTACAAACAACTGGACTACCTCAAACTCAACCTAAATCCTCTTTGAGTTAAATCCTACATGCGGTCAAATAGTGAAATAAATTGTATAAAAAATAAACATAATAGAATATGTAAACTTAATGGGGCAATTAACATTGTGTTAGAATAATCCTATACATGGAATAGCATATTTCACTTTTAAAAAGTTAGTAATAGTAATACTTTTTACATGATATTAAAAAATTGAGTACTAAGTATGCAAATATGAAAGTTTAAGCATTAGACATATAAATACATAAGAATTTGGTGCATGCATATAAATGCCAACTTGTTTACAAAACCTCGGTAACTAAAGATATCTAATAAACTAGATAACTCGCTAGTACAACAAAAGTAAAAGGAGCATAATAGCAACCCTTCTCAATGCATAAGAAGCTCATGTTACCCACGAAATTATAGCATATGCATATTTCACCCTATGATTCCATTCATAAACTCTATGCCTAACATAAGATTTTCATTCTTCAATTAACTGGTTATTCCATCAGACAAAACAACTAAATAAAATTTAGTTGCTCACACATTTCCCCCTCAACCAAACAAATGGTTGAAAAGAAATTTCAATTCAACTTCCTCGTTGTTCTATATTCATCTCATTTGATTTTTCTCTCATTAAACTCCTTCAAACAAAATGAGACCATTGGGAAAGATGGTACAAGAAGCCACAACCATTTAGCCATGATCGATAACCTTATCAATTTGCAGCTAAGTTCGACCTCCATTAGGATGTAAAGCAAAATTCCTACTCCAGTATTATCTCACATTTCAGAGACACAGATGCCCCGGTATGTACATAAAAACACTAATCCTTTGTAAACAAAGGAAAGAAAGGATTCATAAAGTCGGCCACAAATTGTCAGAACAAGGCCAATGTTGATGAGTCAATCACTTTTCACTTAAAAGCTTATTTATCATGTGACGCGAGATATCATATTGTAGCACATTGAAACAAATTTAGCTTAATACTCACCAAATGATTTTTATGAAGTTTAAAGAACCTTTTGATAAATCTCACTTCTGCTCCAATATTGGATAAAAACAATATATATATTACCTCCCATCATTCAGGGGATATAAAGAAATTCTCTTGCTCAAAAATAATAAATCCTAAAGAAAGCATCCCAAACATTTATCATGGTTTAACACAATTTAACAATCCAAACGCCAAATAGGTTGTTGGTAACAGAATTTGTGCAGAATTTAAGCAGCAGCTAAACTAAGGGTGCGTTTGGGGCAACTTGTGTGTTTCAAAATAAGCTGCTTATTCTAAAACGCGGCCCGCAACCTGCCTTTAGTGTAAAAGCCTAAACATGATTCCGAATAATCTGGCGAAACGCGCGAACCAAACGGTACGGCGGCGTTTTGAAAACGTTAAAACGCCGCCCGCACTTATAACCTGCCCCAAACAGGTAATAAATCCTACCAAATAACAAAAATGTAACTACCATCACTCATGGGATATAATGGAATTCTCTCACTCAAAAATAGTAAATTCTGAAGAAAATATCCCAAAAATTTATCATGCTTTAGCACAATTTAACAATTGCAATGTCAAATAGACTGTTGGTAATAGAATTTGTGGGACATTTAAGCAGTATTAAAACTAAATCCTGTCAAACAACGAAAAAGACAACAGATGCTAAAAATTCTAGAAAATGAGAATTAACCTCCTCAATGGTTTGGGGTAGTAGTGGAGCGGAAAGGGGAGAGATGGGAGTATCGAAGATCATGGCATTTTACCATCCTAAACCATCCCACATAAAGTAGACGATAAGCTACCGCTCCAATATCTCACCAAACCCTGGAAGCTAAAATCATTTTCGCTGCACCGGTTGCCTTTACAGGCCATCCTTGATGCCTCGCCAATACAGCGAAAGTGTAAGGAGGAAAACAACAGTAACGCCACCAATTAATAGGCCGACCGTAAACCCGTTCAACAAAAGGGGTCGTCGGAGAAATTCTGCACATCACAGGAAAAAAAGATTTGAATACAACCCTTGAAATTGTTCCAAAGCTTCCGCAAATAGTCATGAAAACCGACAGCAGAATAGGTCAGAGATGAGGCGTAAAGAAAAATGGAAATGCTTCTCCTTCGTGCGAGCGCTACCGAGTCTCGATCGTGCGTACTGTAACCCTAGTTTTCGCTGCCAANAAATTTCAATTCAACTTCCTCGTTGTTCTATATCCATCTCATTTGATTTTTCTCTCATTAAACTCCTTCAAACAAAATGAGACCATTGGGAAAAATGGTACAAGAAGCCACAACCATTTAGCCATGATCGATAACCTGATCAATTTGCAGCTAAGTTCGACCTCCATTAGGATGTAAAGCAAAATTCCTACTCCAGTATTATCTCACATTTCAGAGACACAAATGCCCCGGTATGTACATAAAAACACTAATCCTTTGTAAACAAAGGAAAGAAGGGATTCATAAAGTCGGCCGCAAATAGTCAGAACAAGGCCAATGTTGATGAGTCAATCACTTTTCACTTAAAAGCTTATTTATCATGTGACGCGAGATATCATATGGTGGCACATTGTAACAAATTTAGCTTAATACTCACCAAATGATTTTTATGAAGTTTAAAGAGCCTTTTGATAAATCTCACTTCTGCTCCAATATTGGATAAAAACAATATATATTACCTCCCATCATTTAGGGGATATAAGGAAATTCTCTTGCTCAAAAATAACAAATCCTAAAGAAAACATTCCAAACATTTATCATGGTTTAACACAATTTAACAATCCAAATGCCAAATAGGTTGTTGGTAACAGAAACGAGGCCCGCAGCCTTCCTTTAGTGTAAAAACCTAAACGCGGTTCCGAATAATCTTGCGAAACGCGCGAACCAAACGGTACGACGGCATTTTGAAAACGCCGCCCGCACTTATAAGCTGCCCCAAACAGGTAATAAATCCTACCAAATAACAAAAATGTAACTACCATCACTCATGGGATATAATGGAATTCTCTCACTCAAAAATAGTAAATTCTGAAGAAAATATCCCAAAAATTTATCATGCTTTAGCACAATTTAACAATTGCAATGTCAAATAGACTGTTGGTAATAGAATTTGTGGGGCATTTAAGCAGTATTAAAATTAAATCCTGTCAAACAACGAAAAAGACAACAGATGCTAAAAATTCTCAAATCCCATTTCTAATCCATTTTGCCTTGGAGAAAATGAGAATTAACCTCCTCAATGGTTTGGGGTAGTAGTGGAGCGGAAAGGGGAGAGATGGGAGTATCGAAGATCATGGAATTTTACCATCCTAAAGCATCCCACATAAAGTAGACGACAAGCTACCGCTCCAACATCTCACCAAACCCTGGAAGCTAAAATCATTTTGGCTGCACCGGTTGCCTTTACAGGCCATCCTTGATGCCTCGCCAATACAGCGAAAGTGTAAGGAGGAAAACAACAGTAACGCCACCAATTAATAGGCCGAACGTAAACCCGTTCAACAAAAGGGGTCGTCGGAGAAATTCTTCACATCACAGGAAAAACGATTTGATTACAACACTTTAAATTGTTCCAAAGCTTCCGCAAATAGTCATGAAAACCGACAGCAGAATAGGTCAGAGATTAGGGGTAAAGAAAAAGGTAAATGCTTCTCCTTCGTGCGAGCGCTACCGAGTCTCGATCGTGCGTACTGTAACCCTAGTTTTCGCTGCCAACAATTTTCCTCCCCCGGCGTGACCGCAGAGAAAATGCGTGGAGCCGGATCTCTTCAGCTTGTAGTATAATAATACATCGCATGGACGTGTGAAGTGTTACCGGCTTAAACCCGCTGCACAGCCTATTAGATCGGCAATGTGAAAAAAAGATGCACCATCAAAAAAACCTAAATGTAGAACATAGTTTATCATAATATCATTAACTTAAATTTGTTAGTTGTTCACTAATATCGAATAAATAGAATGTTTGATTTAAGATAACATTTTAATATGTTTTAAATATTAAAAACACTATAAAAATGCATTAATATCAAGTTTGTTATCATGGAGCAAGCATTTATGGCGGTGCTTGTAACTTACTACGAATTAATACACCACAAACATGGAACTCTCCATTATTTGTCATATGGAGTAAACTTCTAAGCAATCTTTTAAAAAAATAGGACCACCATTTCTAGTGTGACACTTGAATATTAAAGTTTAAAACCTAAGTTATCAATCTCCTTAGTCTTTTCTCTAACCCATTTAATTTCATTAAATACATTAAGATATTAAAACAATTATGTTTACCTCCGCATTTACAGCAAATATGATGAAAGTATTCGACAATGAGAATGATAACATACAATTCAAGCCTAAATTGCCACAGCAATCACCATCATTGCCCAAATGTCATCTGCCATCTGATCAAAATACAAACTACTCAGAGTATGCCCAGACTGTCAACTTAAACTAATGTGTCTTCTATGACTGAAATGAACAAATGTGAATAAAACAATGTACTTCAAATGCAACGTGTGCAAACTGATCTAAATCATGTCGAAGATCATCCACAGGACCCAAACATCGTCGGATCACAAAACGGATATGGATAATTGGAAGCCAATATAGTATTTCCCTAGTACCTGCAAGGATGCAGAGAAATAACATTATGTTCTATATTTAAAAATAAAATAAAATAAAATAAATTGAAATTCACATAATTAGTGCACAATTTTCATGTATTTATATGTCTAGAACCTAAACTTTCATATGTACATGGACAGCACTTTGGTGCCTTAAATCTATACAGGAAAAAAATATATTCCACTTTTAAATGATAATATTGCTATTTTGATGTCTTATTAAATATTTGAGGAAAATATGAAAGCCTATTTGAGATATGTAAATACATGAGAATTGCTTGTTGCGCATGTAAATGCCCCTTCAAAAAACTCCTCGCCTGCCCCCACCAAAATTCCAGTTTGATCGTTGGTGGCTCGGCCTTCTGCCTATAAGGGACACCCTTTGTGTGGCATCTAACATCTAAAGAGCACAAGAATTACAAAAGCAAATAAAAAAATTGATGTTGGGAAATAACCATAGAAGAAATTTCAACCACCATAACCACCGCTTTTATCAAGAAATTGATCGAGAACCTCCTTGACGTTGCATGTAAATGCTCTATTTCTAGGTAATGAGGTTGAAAAAAAGAAACACTAAGTTATTAAGTAACTTTTAATTAATACCACAACATTTTAATTCAAATTTTAAATTTTCAAAAGAAATAAATATTCTCTCAATGTTAGCCTTCAAACATCNGTGAAAAAAAAAACACGAAGTTATCAAGTAACTTTTAATTAATACCACAACATTTTAATTCAAATTTTAAATATTCAAAAGAAATAAATATTCTCTCAAAGTTAGCCTTCAAGTTAGAAATTATACCCCATTTTTTTATTTAACATCACCATTTAAGTTATTCTATATAATTTTTAATTGTTTATAAATATATTTATACATTAATAGTTTTGTAAAGCACTAACATTTTAATTAAAATGGAACTGCTTCGCTCTGCATCGTGCTTTCAAGCAAAAATTAAAACTATAAGCATGAGATTGTGTTTTGCTCTTTAATAAAATTGGCACACATGGCACTCAAATCTTTAATGAAATCAACTATACGTCGCACAATTTACATACCTTCCTAGTATAGTGAAATCGGAGTTGCTATGTGAGGCATCAATTTAAATTCAGACAAACTATTGCGATCCTCCATTATCATTTGCATAAGTGTTGCTTTTCAAAGTGTAGAAGAGTAAGAATAATAATCTTAGGAAAAATAGTTGCAAACACTTACGCCATACCAATAATGAGATTTTATCAATTGTAATCATTATAGCCTCTAATAACATCTTAACCAAATAATAAAATTCAACAAAAAAACCAAAACATTGCACAAGCGCCAAAGAAAATCAAGCAGTAAGGGAAGCTATAAGCAAACTAAGAAAAACTCTGCTATGCATCAAGAATAAACAAGCCTTAAGATGGCAGCACTAAATCTGTAATCGAGCTAAGAATAAACGAGCTTTTAGCAAGTCCCCAAATTGTACCACTGTCATCGATGTCTGCCTAAATTTCGCATTAAAACAATCAACTAGAAAGTAAGGAGAGGAGCGAAGAGAGAGAGAGAGAGAGAGAGATGTTTAATGCATCGAGTGAACTGAGTTTGGATTAAAACAAGAAGACTGAAAATTTTAAGAAGATAACATAATTTATATTGCTAAGAAAATTGTTTAGCTTAAATCCTGGCTACCTTTGAGTTGCCAAAACATTTATCAAATTCCCAAAATACACTTAGGTAAATTAGATGGTCAATTTCAGCATTTGCAACACATTGTTCTACTTGTTCAACAAGTAGCATCAGCTTGTCCTGGATGATTCATATAGAATATTGGGGTACATACCACCCAATTCCCATATTTACACATCTAACACCTACTCTTTGCTTTTTTATATTTATGCCACCCAAATATCTTATACCACATAAACCATATGACTATTTTAACTTTTAAAAAGAGAAATACACTTTTCGTTCACAGGTAAGATGGCATATATGTAAAAATTAAAATTTATGTAAATACATAAGATTTGAGTGGTATGTATGCAAATCTTCCTAGTATTTAATGCATGAGGTCAAAGTTTTCTAATGTTGTAATTGTTATAATCAGGCAAAGCAGAGTTCCAAGCTACAAGGTATAACTGCTGCAGGTATGCATCACATTTATATTTAGGGACATTTTCGAAAATACCAGACAATTCTTATGTATTTACAAGAAGAAAAATTTATAAATGGGCAACCATTCACTCAATCACGCTATGCTTTACCAAAGTAAAGTGGCAGACATTGACGCAATCCATATGAAATTTAAGAATGCACAATAGCCAAATCACCGCAAACAACAAAACACTTACATCAGATCTCGTCTATAAAAAATAATCATACCTAGAGGCAATAGCCGAATCATGATACAAATGCTTAAACCTGTATGAATCAAAACACAATGCAAAGCACAATTCAACAAAACCCCTCATCCATAAAAAAAAAAATCAAATCTAGAGGCAATATGAGAGATTTCACGCCCAAAAATTTCAAAAATGAGCCTTCACTGAAAAAAAAAACTCAATAAATATAAAATAAATTTAAGAAATTTTAAGCTAAGAGGTGAACCTGAAAATAAATATGAAATGTTAAAGAAAAGATGCTCAGAGACAACACCTCAGTTGCTTTACAAGCAACCAAGCAAGAATACAGAACAGTGGAGGCCGAGGACAAAATTATTTTATCGAAGATAACTAGAAGTAGAGATTAGAGAGCAAACACACACTACAAACTCTAAGCTCTCAAGGCCGAATGCTATTTGTAATTTTCAAAGGAGAAGGAGAAGACTCGAAAAGCGAGAGGCAGTTGAAAACTTTCACAATTTTGAGAGGGGAAGGGGAGACCAAGTGGGTGAGGGTTTTTTTTTTTTTAATATATAATATATTATATTAAATATATAACATATATTATATAAATATATAATACTTATATAACTAATACAGTAATACTAATATATTATTATTTTTATTTTATTATAAATTATAGGATTTAATTTTTTTAAAATAGGAATTATTTTTTTTAAATGAACCGAACTCGAACGAGTAAGAGCGAACAGATATTTTTGAGCCGAATATGAGCAAACAAATAATTATTATTGTTCGGCTCATTCACATTTCAAGATTAAAAATTTGTTTGTGTTTTGTTAGTTAGGCTTAATGAACGAGCCAAAAACGACCTGTTTGTGAATGACGTGCCAATCTGAAAGCGCTATGCATAGCACACAATGAAGTGTTAAAATGCAAATATGAAAGTTTGTGTGAGATATGTAAATACATACGAATTGTGCGCTAAGTTTGTAAATTTTCCTCTATTTTTATCTCACCTCAAAGTGTCACAAAATACCAGGCGTGCAAAAAAGAAATTCTTAAAAGACGTAGCTTTTTGATCGATTTTAAAAAAGAGAGCCTAAAAAATAAACAATGTTGAACAGGTTGCTAGAGGCTATGCAATAAATACTTGATGCATCACCATCATTAGAGGAGAACAAGACCTAGGCGTCCCAGAATGTCAATAATCATCATCGCTTCTCCAAATGAAATTTCACTGGTTTAGTAGGCAAAACAACACTGATACATTCCTCTAGGAATATGCAACAAGCCTTCATGCTTGTTCTATCATAAAATCCATGAAATTAGAATACTTACTTTCATTATAGACTGAACAAAAGCTTAACATTACATAGATAGCACTCAAAACATTGCTATTTAGAAAACTAGCACCCAGATGATTTTTGAAAGTGAAATCCTCTATATATAACGGAGGAATCAGAACCTCTATCGAATGATATTTTAGGAACATTCAAGTGTCTTAATCATGTCAGATTTAATTGATATAGGACTCATTGGATTTGTCCCATCGAGCTTGATTCAATTATGCGCTTGTCATATTTGAAATCTAATTGACCCTCCAATTGAACACCAAAAATTTTCTAAAGTGATTTAATGGCTTGATCTGTGCTTGATTTGACTCAAATTAGATCAATTTTGATGTCATCGGGCTCATCGCGGAAAATTGGTCACTTTGCCATAACTTTGTTGAAATGGGAGCTTCAAACGAATTTTAATTTAAATCGTAACATTCTTAGTTTAACAATGCCTCGGAATATGGGTCGATCGCCTCTAGCTTCATACTAACTGATGAAAATTTGTTGATGGTCATATCAATCTAGAAATATAAAGCCAAATAATTAATCAAAATATAGCACAATTAAACATTTGAAATGCCCACTAAATTTCATGCTTTAATGAGTTTTAACATTTACTGAATCTGGATTTACAGAGTACTGATAAATCATATATGGATCCTATTGCTACTTCACTGAAACGAACCCGACAGCCCAAAGCTTGCTGCATCCATGGGAGATATAGAGAGAGAAACCAAATCTGTCTTCACAAACACAGTAAGAGAAAGAAATATGAAAATAAGAAAAAACTCAAGCCATCGGTAACGAGATTAACATGCACAGTAGCATAATAGTATCCATAACACGACAATACAGAAAAATATCAAGCTAAACACAACAGCTCAGAGGGTTGCACTTTTCCCATTCTTCCAATAAACTGTATCAAACGTAAACTCCACAACACCACAATAAGTATGATCTTTCATTACAGATTAATAGAGAGCATAACACAACTACTCGAAAAGGCGCACTCTTTCCAACCGCCACAAAACGACATCTACAGCTAATTTCTAATGAGAGCATAACAAAGGGCTTCATTCCAACAAGGAAATAAAATACAAAGCGAAGAACAAAAAGAGCGCTCGGACGAAACTCAAATCCATATAAAAAGACAATAAACAAGTTTTCCACCGGTTATGGCAGTGTCACGGACAAAAAGTCCCAAATCCCCTAGGTGTAAAGCCGAAAAACAGTATTTAAGTCATGGGCTGTCCACCACCCTGAAGAGCGCTTTTGAGAGGTGATGAGTGTTTCCAGAGAAGAATATTGTCTGCTAGGTGTGTGGACTCTCCATGGTCTAGTGGGACCCTCGGTGAAGACGATCAGTTACGAAGGCGCTACGTGATTCAGTGGAGGATGTAAGGGCAAAAAGTCCCACATCGGCTAGGTGTAGAGCCGAAAAGCAATATTTAAGTCTCGAGCTGCCCACCACCCCGAAGAGCTTTTTTGAGAGATGACAAATGGCTGCTTAAGAATCTCTAGGCCATCTTGAGATGTCACATCATCATCATAGGAAACCTATAGAACTCCTTATAGGTCAAAAGCACATGATGGCTAACCAAATCACCATCACCCTAACATACTCTTGATCATAAACGGAACAAATTGTGATGTACCAAAGCAAGTTATATGCAATGCCTCGATAACATGACCCCAACATCTCTGAATCAATCACTTAAGAGTATAATTGGAACCTTCGAAACATTAACTGAAAAGTAAAATATTTTATGAATTTAGCATGCTTACAATTGAATCACGCCGCTTGATGATAGAAAACCAACGAGCTTAAGATCAATTAATTCTGAAATCTTTAAAGGGAACAATCCATGATCACAAGAATTATAATATTGTCTGACAAAGTGTTTTGCGATTTAGCAAAATTTACCATAGGCACACATCGTAAACATAATAAATAGGAAACCATTTTCAGTATGAAAGGGCGATTGAAAACATGAGAGCTAAATATGAATTAGGGAAGAGCGACAACAATCATCAAGCACCACCAATACCCATTAGTCCATCACACTTCCCACTACCACATTAAAACTTTAAACAAAGTCCAAAGTTATACCAACAACAAATTTTCATCCTCCAACGCGAATCTAGAGGCAATCTTTTGAGTAAGAAACATTTGTGGTTGAATTGACCTGCTCGATGAGACAAGCTTAGTAACATCAAAATTAGTCCAATATGAGTCAAAGAAAGCTCAAATCTCAAGTCATTAAATAACTCTTGAAAGATTTCTAGACATATTTAGAAGTTTAAACGAATGTCGAATCTAGCGAGCTTATAGTCGAAAAAAACAGGTAAAAGCAATGCAACAAAGCCTTAAATATTATCAATAACCTGATTAATGAAAATCCAACATCATCATAACCACCATGTGATAAGGATGTACAAAAAATCCAAGCCAACTACATCCCTCATTCAAGGTCCAAGAACACAACCTCGACAGTTGGAAAAAAACAAATGACGATGGGTCGAGATCAATTGTTGCGCATATATGCATATGGTTGTCAAAAAAGTTCGTTGTTCGCAAACAACTCATGCGCGCCTCGTTAACTAGCTTGTGTTCAATCGTTCGTCAAGTAAATGGTCATATGGTTCAGTGCAACATAACAACTTGTGTGATCATATGGTTTTGTGCAATCTATCGCATAGAATTGATGCAAGTTCGAATCTGATACCTTAAATCTTTTTTTTTTAATTAATTTAAAAGAGTCAAATTCAAGCCAAACATGAGCCAAACACAAACAAGAATATATAANCTGGGCAATCTATCGCATAGAATTGATGCAAGTTCGAATCTGATACCTTAAATTTTTTTTTTAATTAATTTAAAAGAGTCAAATTCAAGCCAAACATGAGCCAAACACAAACAAGAATATATAAATTGAGCCAATTTCAAACAAGTATGAGCCGAGCCTAAGCTCACCCAAGCTAGGCTCATGTATAGCTCTACTCTCCCACCCACACACACACTCTCTCTCCATCTCTCTCTCACGCACACAAAACACAAAAGAAATAGAAGATAGTTGGTCAAAAGCAGAAAAAAGATTGGAGGGCTCCTACGAGTAGCCTAAGGCTCCTGAAACTTCCATTACAAGTAGAATTCAAATGAAATGATCAATAGAAAGTTTCACCATTGTTGCGAGACATGTGAGCAAAATTATCAGAGAAAATTAAGATATTTCATGGCTTTTACACGCAGAAGATGGCCAACCTCTAAGCCCATCCTCATTGCCCATACAGATTATGGCTCAAAAATGACGTGTACATCAGAATACAGCTACATTCCCCACATAGCATTAGTGTAGATGTCTTCCATATGATCAGACACTCATGACTGCATTTCTTGGTATGTCCCTTCTAATGCAAGATTTCTTTTTTTGTGAGAGTGCATGCATGGAATGTTGCTAAGATTAAGTTAAATCCCCATAATCATGAAAACCCACCCTGAACACTATGGGTTGAAAAAATATTATATATAAACACACAGAGAGAGGGAGAGAGAGAGACGGATCAAATACCATTCGGACGTGTAATTTGCCTTTTGAGGCAATCCTTGATGCCTGACACCAACGAAACCAAAATTCACAAAGGAAATGGCAAAAGAACCCAATAGCGCATATCCATGGTTGACAAGCCATGGAGATTCCTGCCGGTAGACTACCACCAGACCTGTGGGAACCATTTTTTAAAAATAATTAAAATAGAATTTGGGTTATTTTGGAGGTGAAAATAACAATAGTTATTTTTCTAGTTTTGGATTTTTAGGTATATCCCCAGCACCGTTGTCTGACCAACGATTACTAGACATTATATGTGGCAAAATAAAAATATAAAAAACATATTTGTCCTAATATGTGCATTATAACAGACAAACTAACATTTTTTAGATATATCCTCAACAGTTTCACAAACTTTTCAGGAAAGAAACTGATTGATTGCTTAGAGAAGGGAATTCACATCCTCCCAAATTATCAGCTTCAAGAGAGAGAAACACCAAACAATAGTTAGATTTTGATATTTGAGTGAGAATTTGAAAATTGGATGAAAAAGGGTGCTGGGTGTTGGGTTATGGGTGCTAGAATTCTAAATAGTAATGTTTCAAGTGCTATGTATATAATTGCCCCTAAAAATAAAAACAGTTTTCTAAAAGTCCTCTCATATCAAGCTTAAATAAAAGGGATAATTACATAAATACCACTCAAAACTTTGATATTTATAAATATGGCACCCATATTATATTTTTTAAACTACCGAACTGATGTATTTACACGTGCCACGATCAAACTATTGAGAATTTTATATAAATAAAAAATATGGAATGGGATTTTACGACGAATTTTAATATTTGAGTGAGAATTTGAAAAATGGATGGAGGGTGGTTGATTTGTAAATAGCAAGTTTCAGATGATTTGTATGTGATTTTTGGCTCATAAGCAAAGGAAAAAAAATACCTTTGAATATCTGTAAAAATGGCAATAACAATCACAATTCCACCAACAGAAATCTCCAACATTACATTGTACACCAAAACAAAAAAACAAAACACTAAACTCTCAAACAAGGAAGAGAACTTTATTGTGTTAGGTCGTGATGAAGAATAATTTTTCTATGGTTGCATAAAATCCTGAGGAGGATGCCAAAACCAACCTTCAACTAAAATAATCAGTCCTGCGATCACCACAAAATTCCATAATGCGGACAAAATATGAGAATTTCCTCAAAAGATGATGAATCACCTCATCCTGCGCAAGTAAATCTAATGAAAAGTTATTCCAAGTAGGGACGCTTTTTTTCCTTCTTCTCCGCCACAAATAAAGGAACCCTTTTTTCCACTCTTTACATGCGATACAAATCTATGGAGTGTTTGGGATCCAGTAATTTTTACATAAAGTTTTTAATAAATGATTTTAAAACACTAAAGTAATAAATAAACGAATAAAATTTGAATTAGTTTTGAAGTAGTAGCCAAGTATTTTAAAACATTTAAATATGATGAATAGATAGATTGAAAGATAGAGATAGAGAGAGAGAGAGAGAGAGAGAGAGAGAGTAGGCATTCATATCTTCAGTCTTGGCAATTGAACAGTACTTCCACAATAAAANTTTGTTGTTGTTATTGTTGTTGTTGTTGTTGTTGTTGTTGTTGTTGTTGTTGTTGGTTGCATAAAAACCTGAGGAGGATGCCAAAAACCAACCTTCAACTAAAATAATCAGTCCTGCGAGCACCATAAAATTCCATAATGCGGACAAAATATGAGAATTTCCTCAAAAGATGATGATGAATCACCTCATCCTGCGCAAGTAAATCTAATGAAAAGTTATTCCAAGTAGGGACGCTTTTTTTCCTTCTTCTCCGCCACAAATAAAGGAGCCCTTTTTTCCACTCTTTACATGCGATACAAATCTATGGAGTGTTTGGGATCCAGTAATTTTCACATAAAGTTTTTAATAAATGAATTTAAAACTCTAAAGTAATAAGCAAACGAATAAATTTTGAATTAGTTTTGTAGTAGCCAAGTAGTCTAAAACATTTAAATATGATGGATAGATAGATTGAATAATAGAGATAGAGAGAGAAAGAGAGAGAGAGAGAGAGAGTAGGCATTCATATCTTCAGTCTTGGCAATTGAACAGTACTTCCACAATAAAATACATTAAAATAACAAGTGAAATCCATCATAGAGAAAGAGAAGCTTTATTTATTTCCGCTCAACTAGTGCCCCAAGTTCCGAGAAAATGGTAGCACCAGTTGCTTGAAGATGGATTTCAAACCATCCTTCATAATTTATCTTTCTCGGATTTAGAAAAACTGAATCATCAAAGATCTGCAGAAATTTAACAATAAGACTCTACAACTACATTTTCTCAAGTATAAATGCACCAATCATTAACATTTCTGTTGGATTACATCAGGAATCGTCTTTCAGCTCATATCTTTTTGCTTAAGTTATGGATGCTCTTATTGGACATTTACATGAGGATGTACCTTGGTGTATCCTTTTTGCTCAAGATATACTTCTCGTGGAAAAGACGAGAGAGAAAGCTCGTGAAAAAGTCAAGTCATGGAGGCCTACATTGGAGTCTAAAAGCCTTCGTTTGAGTAGAACTAAAATTGAATACATGGAATGTAATTTCAGTAGTAGTAGCTCTAGTGATAGAAGTGTAATTATGGATGATCAAATTATTAAAAGGTGTGAACGCTTTAGATATCTCGGGTTTCAAAGTGATGGTGATATAGATGGGGATGTTATTAGTAGAATTCAAGCTCGTTGGCTAAAGTGAAGGAATGCTTCGGGCCTATTGTGCGATAGAAAAATACTGCTTAGACTGAAAGGAAAATTTTATAAAATGGTGGTGAGACCAACAATGCTCTATAGCGCTCAATGTTGGCATTTAACAGAGAAGCATAAAATTAAGTTAAGTGTTGCCGACATGAAAATGACTAGGTGGTTGAGTGGCGTTTCAATTAGAGACAAAAAGCGAAATGAATATATCCATGATAGGGTTGGTGTAGCTCCAATGAAGGACAAAATTAGAGAAAGTTATTTTCGGTGATTTGATCACATTAAACGTCGACAATCTAATAATTCGATTAGGAGAGTAGATGTTTTTGATTCAACTTATAAAAGGCGGATGTAGACCTAGAAAAACTTTGGCAAATTGTATAAAAATTGATCTTAATTTATTAGAATCAAACAAAAAAAAGAAACTAAATAAGACGCAAATGAGAAAAAGGATTCATGTAGCCGACCCCACTTAGTGAGATAAAGCTTTGTTGTTGTTGTTGTTGTACCTACAACTGAATAGCATTGAACATAGGAAAAATTAATTATGCAAGATCGAATGGTATGCAGCAATATATGGCCTCAAGAGCCCACCATTGATATTTAATAAAATACACAACAGAATAACTTGGTACAAAAACCCAAAAGTCAAGCATCTACCACAACCCATTTGTTACAAATATGCATTAAAACAAGCAGATTTTTTAGCATTTAAAGCCCACCATTTTGATAATTCTCATTTTTCCTCCATCATCATTTAAATCCTTTACTTTCTTACTATAAGACAAACCTCAAATATTTTCTCTCTTAACATGGTCATCAGATGGTTAATGTTTAACGTGACAAAACCATTTAATGTGATTCTCACTAATCTTGTCTGCCACTACAGCTACTCCAACCCATTCACAGATATATTTGTTTCGCATTTCGTCTTGAGTAAAACCATTGATCCCCCGAAACATTCTCACCTCGGCAACACTTATAGGTCTGATACATTCCTCCACTTCAACCATCCAACTTGAATTCTACAAGTAATATTTTCAACTATATCACCCTCACTTTGAACAAAAGACCATATCTAAAATCTTCACTCCCTTTAATGACTCAATCACCATTATTAAAACCCCACCACTAGATCTACTATCTCTAAAACTACATTCAGACGCCCTGTAAGCAACAACCACTAATCACCCTTTTTTTTCACGCATCCTAGTATCACAAAATTCCATCATGAATTCCATCATGAATGCCAAAAAGAAATCCTTAAAAGAAGCCACTTTCTGATCAACCTCTAAAAATAAAGATTTGAAAATAAAAGAATGTAGAAACGCTGCTGGAACCGTTCTAATCAATCCTTGATACCATTACCAGAGGTGCATAAGACTAGCGCAAACCAAATTGCCAATCATCCATAACAATCAACATCGCCTCTGCAAAAGAGATTTCATTGGACTAGCAGGCTAAACAGTTGCAGCAATCGATAACGAATGTACATACATATCACACAATTCTTATATCAATTATACATACAACATCTATTATTTTTAAGGGGCATTTGCACATATAGCACACAATTCTTATGTATTTACATATCACTCAAATAAACCTCACATCTATTACCTTTGCTTTATAAGTGAAATACACATTTTCATATATAGGTTTAAAAGCACCAAAGTTTTAGATATGTAAATATAAAATTTTGTGTGAGATTTGTAAATACATAAGAATTGTGTGCTAATTATGTAAAATTTTGTTTTTTTATCTCACCTCTAGGCATAACAAAATTCCTTGCGTGCAAAAAAGAAATCCTTAAAATATGCAGCTTTTCCGTCGATTTCAAACAAGCTTCAAAAATAAAGAATGTAGAACAAGAGCTCCTTGAACATCATTATTAGAAGAGAATAAGACAGGCGTCCCAAAGTGTTAGTCATTCATAATAATCATCATCGCTCAAAATAAAACTTCACCGGATTAGTAGGTAAAAAACAATAATGCAACAATCATCAAGGATTTGTTGGAGCTCCTGTTTAATAATAATCATCATCGATCCTTCAAATGAAACTTCACCGGATTAGTAGGTAAAAAACAATATTGCAACAATCCTCATGGAATATGCAATAACCCTTCATGCTTGATCTATCATAAAATCCATGATAACAGAGTATGCACTTCCATTATAGACTAATTGAGAGCTCAACAATACATACATAGCACTCAAAACAACGCTATTTACAAAACTAGCAACCAGATGATTTCTGGAAGTAGCATCCCCTTGTAAATAAGAGAGGAATCTAAAGCTCCATCATACGACATTTTCCGGACATTTATGTGCTTTAATGATGTCGGAATTCATTATCTTGGGCTCATTGGATTTGACCACTCGAAACGCTCGATTGAAATAAAAGTAGTTAGATTTAGAATTTATTTGACCTTCAAATTGACCACCAAAAACTTCTAAAAGTGGTTTAGTGGTTTGATTTGTGCTTGATTTCAATCAAATTAGATCAATTTTGATGTCATTGGATTCATCTCATAGAGATGGACAAATTGCTACAAGTTCGTCGAAAGGGAGCTTCGGACGAATTTTAATTTGAATCGGAACATTTTTAGTTCAAGAATGCCTCGGGGTATGGATCCAACAGCTGGAGCTTCGTACTAAATGATGAAAATTTGTTGATGACATGTGAATCTTGAAATATAAAGCCATATAATTGATGAAAAATATAGCAAACTTTAACATTTGAAATGCCCAATAGATTGCATGCTTTAATGAGCTTAGCATTTACTGAATCTGGATTTACTCAGTATGACCAAAACATAATTTGAATCTTATTTGGACCCAAAAAGCCCATTGCCGCTTCAATGAAAAGAACCCCACAGCCCATCGCTCGATGCATCCATGGGAAATATAGAGAGAGAGAAACCAATTCTGTTTTCACAAAGACGGAGAAATATGGAGAAAAGAAAAGCCTCAGCTAACAACACGACAATACAGACAAATAGACAGCTACACACAATAACTCAGAGGGCTACACTTATCCCATCCGGCCAATAAACTACAACAATCGTAAGCTCCACAACATCACGATAAGCACAAATTTTCATTACAGATTAATAGAGAGCTCAGCACTACTCAAGAGAGCTGGACTCTTTCCAACCCGCCACAAAACTACATCTAAAGCTAATTTCAAAATGAGATCATAAAAAAGACTATATTCCAACAACGAAAAAAAAAGAAGCTAAGAGCAAAAAGAGTGCTAGGATGAAGCTTGAATCCATAAAAAAGGACAAATAAAAAAGTTTTCCACCGGTTATGGCAGAAATGGCAGCCTAAGAATCTCTAGGCCACCTTGAGACGCTGCATAATCACCATAGAAAACCTACAGAATTCCTTACTGGTCAGACGCACATAATGGCTCACCCTAATACACTCAAATCATAAATGGAACAAACTGTGACATCCAAGTGCAGATTATGTGCAGTGTCTAGATAATATGAGCCCAACATCACCAAATGAATCTTATAAAGAATAATTGAAACCTTCTAAACATTAACTGAAAAGTATAATATTCTACGAATTTAGCACGCTTACAATCGAATCATGCAGCTTGATTAGAGAAAACCAACAGAGCCTATCACTTAATTCTGAAATCTTTAAAGGGAACAATCTATCATCAAACGAATGAACATATTTCCGACAAAGTGATTTACAATTTTAGCTAAACTTACCTGAATACCACACCTTAAACATTATAACTAAGACCCCTTATCAACAAGAAATGGCGATTGAAAACAGGAGAGCTAAATATGAACTAGTGAAAAGAGGAAAGATCACCAACTATCATCGAGCGCCACCAATACCTATTAGTCCATACTGCCCATTACCACATCAAAACATTAAACAAAGGCCCAGAGCTATATGAAAGTAGGGCTGTCAAATTGGCTCGTCATTTGCGAACAACTCGTGTTTGGCTTATTAAACAGCTCGTGTTCGTTAAGCCTAACGAGCCAAACACGAACAAATTTTTAAGCTCGAAATGTAGACAAGCCGAACATTAACAAAAATTTGTTCGCTCGTGTTTGGCTTGAATTGACTCTAAAATAAATAAATAAATACACTCACACAAACACACACACACACACACAAACGCAATACATATTCATAAAATAAATTATAATTAATTAAAATTTTAAAAAAAAATTATCATAAAAATTAAATCCTATAAATTATAATACATAACAAATTAATCATAATAATATATTACTATTACTTATATAAAAATTATATATTTATATAATATAAGTTATATAATTAATAAAATATAATATNCGAAGTGTTACCGGCTTAAACCCGCTGCACGGCCTATTAGATCGGCAGGTGAAAAAAAAAATGGACCACCATAAAAAAAACCTAAATGTAAAACATAGTTTTTCATAATATCATTAACTTAAATTTGTTAACTTAGTTGTGAATAAATAGAATGTTTGATTTAAGATAACATTTTAATATGTTTTAAATATTAAAACACTATAAAAATGTATTAATATCAAGTTTGTTATCATGGAGCAAGCATTTATTGCGGTGCTAGTAACTTACTACGAATTAATACACCACAAACATGGAACCTAGCGGTGCTTGTAAACTTCTCAGCAATCCTTAAAAAAATATCAAAGTTTAAAATCTAAGTCATCAATCTCCTTAGTTTTTTCTCCAACCCATTTAATTTCATTAAATACATTAAGATATTAAAACAATTATGTTTACCTCCATATTTACAGCAAATATGATGAAAGTATTCGACAATGAGCATGATAACATACAATTCAAGCCTAAATTGCCTCAGCAATCACCATCATTGCCCAAAAGTCATCTGATCAAAATACAAACTACTCGGAGCATGCCCAGAATGTCAAACTTAAACTAATCTGTCTTCTATGACTGAAATGAACAAATGTGAATAAAACAATGTACGACAAATGCAACGTGTGCAATCTGATCTAAGTCATGTCCAAGATGATCCACAGGGACCAAACAAGGTCGGCTCACAAAACGGATATGGATAACAGAGAAATAACATTATGTTCTATATTTAAAAATTAAATAAATTAAATTAAATTAAAATTCACATAAGTAGTGCATAATTCTCATGTATTTATATGTCTAGAACCTACTTTGGAGTCTTAAATCTATAGAGGAAAAAAATATATTTCACTTTTAAAATGATAATATTCCTATTTTGATGTCATATTAAATATTTGAGTGCTATGTGTGTAAATATGAAAGCTTATTTGAGATATGTAAATACATGAGAATTGAGTGCTGCGTATGTAAATGCCCCTTAAAAAAACTCCTCGCCTGCCCCCACCAAAATTCCAGTTTGATCGCTGGTGGCTCGGCCATCTGCCTACAAGGGACACCCTTTGTGTGGCATCTAACATCTAAAGAGCACAAGAATTACAAAAGCAAATAAAAAAATTGATGTTGGGAAATAACTATAGAAGAAATTTCAACCAACATAACCACCGCTTTTATCAAGAAATTGATCGAGAACCTCCTTGACGTTGCATGTAAATGCTCTATTTCTAGGTAATGAGGTTGAAAAAAAGAAACACTAAGTTATTAAGTAACTTTTAATTAATACCACAACATTTTAATTCAAATTTTAAATTTTCAAAAGAAATAAATATTCTCTCAATGTTAGCCTTCAAACATCAACATTTAAGTTATTCTATATAATTTTTAATGGTTTATAAATATATTTATACATTAATAGTTTTGTATAACATTAACATTTTGATTAAAATGGCACTGTTTTGCTCTGCATTTTGTGCTTTCAAGCAAAAAATAAAACTTTTGAGCATGAGATTGTGTTTTGCTCTTTAATAAAATTGGCACACATGGCACTCAAATCTTTAATGAAATTAAGTATACTTCGCACAATTTACATACCTTCCAAGTATACCGAAATCGGAGTTACTATGTAAGGCATCAATTTAAATTCAGACAAACTATTGCGATCCTCCATTATCATTTGCATAAGTGTTGATTTTCAAAGTGTAGAAGAGTAAGAATAATAATCTTAGGAAAAATAGTTGCAAACCCTTACGCCATACCAATAATGAGATTTTATCAATTGTAATCATTATAGCCTCTAATAACATCTTAACGAAATAATAAAATTCAACAAACAAACCAAAACATTGCACAAGTGCCAAAGAGAATCAAGCAGTAAGGGAAGCTATAAGCAAACTAAGAAAAACTCAGTTATGCCGCAAGAATAAACAAGCCTTAAGATGGCAGCACTAAATCTGTAATCGAGCTAAGAATAAACGAGCTTTTAGCAAGTCCCCAAATTGTACCACTGCTATCGATGTCTGCCTAAATTTCGCATTAAAACAATCAACTAGAAAGTAAAAAGAGGAGAGAAGAGAGAGAGAGAGAGAGAGAGAGAGAGAGATGTTTAATGCATCGAGTGAACTGAGTTTGGATTAAAACAAGAAGACTGAAAATTTTAAGAAGATAACATAATTTATATTGCTAAGAAAATTGTTTAGCTTAAATCCTGGCTACCTTTGAGTTGCCAAAACATTTATCAAATTCCCAAAATACACTTAGGTAAATTAGATGGTCAATTTCAGCATTTGCAACACATTGTTCTACTTGTTGAACAACTAGCATCAGCTTGTCTTGGATGATTCATATAGAATATTGGGGTACCAATTCCCATATTTACACATCTAACACCTACTCTTCGCTTTTTTATATTTATGCCACCTAAATATCTTATATCACATAAACCATATGACTATTTTAACTTTTAAAAAGAGAAATACACTTTTCGTTCACAGGTAAGATGGCATATATGTAAAACTTAAAATTTATGTAAATACATAAGATTTGAGTGGTATGTATGCAAATCTTCCTAGCAGAGTTCCAAGCTACACCTTTTGAATTTCTAATTGATGGAGAACTTATTTGAATGCTGCTAGAACAAATTCTTCTTGTGAAGGGTATAACTGCTGCAGGTATGCATCACATTTATATTTAGGGACATTTTCGAATATACCAGACAATTCTTATGTATTTACAAGAAGAGAAATTTATAAATGGGCAACCATTCACTCAATCACGCTATGCTTTACCAAAGTAAAGTGGCAGACAGTGACGCAATCCATATGAAATTTAAGAATGCACAATAGCCAAATCACCGCAAACAACAAAACCCTTGCATCAGATCTTGTCTATAAAAAATAATCAGACCTAGAGGCAATAGCCGAATCCCAATACAAATGCTTAAACCTGAATGAATCAAAACACAATGCAAAGCACAATTCAACAAAACCCTCATCCATAAAAAAAAATCAGATCTAGAGGCAATAGGAGAGATTTCACGCCCAAAAACTTAAAAAATGAGGCTTCACTGAAAAAAAAAAAAACTCAATAAATATAAAATAAATTTAAGAAATTTTAAGCTAAGAGGTGAACCCGAAGATAAATATGAAATGTTAAAGAAAAGATACTCAAAGACAACACCTCAGTTGCTTTACAAGCAACCAAGCAAGAATATAGAACAGTGGAGGCCGAGGACAAAATTACTTTATCGAAGATAAATAGAAGTAGAGATTAGAGAGCAAACACACACTACAAACTCTAAGCTCTCACGGCCGAATGCTATTTGTGATTTTCAAAGGAGAAGGAGAAGACTCGAAAAGGGAGAGGCAGTTGAAAGCTTTCACGATTTTGAGAGGGGAAGGGGAGGCCAAGTGGGTGAGGGTTTTTTTTTTTAATATATAATATATTATATTAAATATATAACATATATTATATAAATATATAATACTTATATAACTAATACAGTAATACTAATATATTATTATTATTAATTTATTATAAATTATAGGATTTAATTTTTTTTAAACTAGGATTTAAATTTTTTAAATGAACCGAACTCGAACGAGTAAGAGCGAACAGATATTTTTGAGCCGAATACAAGCAAACAAATAATTATTAGTGTTCGGCTAATTCACATTTCAAGATTAAAAATTTATTTGTGTTCTGTTCGTTAGGCTTAATGAACGAGCCAAAAACGACCTGTTTGCGAATGACGTGCCAATCTGACAGCTCTATGCATAGCACACAATGAAGTGTTAAAATGCAAATATGAAAGTTTGTGTGAGATATGTAAATACATACGAATTGTGCGCTAAGTTTGTAAATTTTCCTGTATTTTTATCTCACCTCAAAGTGTCACAAAATTCCACCAGGCGTGCGAAAAAGAAATTCTTAAAAGACGTAGCTTTTTGATCGATTTTAAAAAAGAAGGCCTAAAAAATAAAGAATGTTGAACAGGTTGCTAGAGGCTACCAATAAATACTTGATGCATCACCATCATTAGAGGAGAACAAGACCTAGGCGTCCCAAAATGTCAATAATCATCATCGCTTCTCCAAATGAAATTTCACTGGTTTAGTAGGCAAAACAACACTGCTACAATCCTCAAGGAATATGCAACAAGCCTTCATGCTTGTTCTATCATAAAATCCATGAAAACAGAATACTTACTTTCATTATAGACCGATCAAAAGCTTAAAATTACATAGATAGCACTCAAAACATTGCTATTTAGAAAACTAGCACCCAGATGATCTTTGAAAGTGAAATCCTCTATATATAAGGGAGGAATCAGAACCTCTATCGAATGATATTTTAGGAACATTCAAGTGTCTTAATCATGTCAGATTTAATTGATATAGGACTCATTGGATTTATCCCATCGAGCTTGATTCAATTACGTGCTTGTCATATTTGGAATCTAATTGACCCTCCAATTGAACATCAAAAATTTTCTAAAGTGATTTAATGACTTGATCTGTGTTTGATTTGACTCAAATTAGATCAATTTTGATGTCATCGGGCTCATCTCGGAAAGTTGGTCACTTTGCCATAACTTTGTTGAAATGGGAGCTTCAAACGAATTTTAATTTACATCGTAACATTCTTAGTTTAACAATGCCTCGGAATATGGGTCGATCGCATCTAGCTTCATACTAACTGATGAAAATTTGTTGATGGTCATATCAATCTAGAAATATAAAGCCAAATAATTAATCAAAATATAGCACAATTTAACATTTGAAATGCCCAATAAATTTCATGCTTTAATGAGTTTAACATTTACTGAATCTGGATTTACAGAGTACTGATAAATCATATATGGATCCTATTAGGAGCCAAACAACCTCATTGCTGCTTCACTGAAACGAACCCGACAGCCCAAAACTTGCTGCATCCATGGGAGATATAGAGAGAGAGACCAAATCTGTCTTCACAAACACACTAAGAGAAAGAAATATGAAAATAAGAAAAAAACTCAAGCCATCGGTAACCAGATTAACATGCACAGCAGCATAATAGTATCCATAACACGACAATACAGAAAAATATCAAGCTAAACACAACAGCTCAGAAGGTTGCACTTCTCCCATTCTTCGAATAAAATATATCAACCCTAAACTCCACAAAACCACAATAAGTATGATCTTTCATTACAGATTAATAGAGAACATAACACAACTACTCGAAAAGGTGCACTCTTTCCAACCGCCACAAAACGACATCTACAGCTAATTTATAATGAGAGCATAACAAAGGGCTTCATTCCAACAAGGAAATAAAATACAAAGCGAAGACCAAAAAGAGCGCTCGGGTGAAACTCAAATCCATATAAAAAGAGAATAAACAAGTTTTCCACCGGTTATGGCAGCAATGTGTCACGGACAAAAAGTCTCAAATCCGCCAGGTGTAAGGCCGAAAAACAGTATTTAAGTCCTGGGATGCCCACCACCCTGAAGAGCTCTTTTGAGAGGTGACGAGTGTTTTCAGAGAAGAATATTGTCTGCTAGGTGTGTGGACTCTCCATGGTCCAGTGGGACCCTCGGTGAAGACGATCAGTTACGAGGGCGCCACGTGATTGAGTGGAAGAGAACGTCAGAACAAAAAGTCCCACATCGGTTAGGTGTAGAGCCGAAAAGCAATATTTAAGTCTCGGGCTGCCCACCACCCCAAAGAACTTTTTTGAGAGGTGACAAATGGCTGCTTAAGAATCTCTAGGCCATCTTGAGATGCCGCATCATCATCATAGGAAACCTATAGAGCTCCTTATAGGTCAGAAGCACATGATGGCTAACCAAATCACCATCACCCTAACATACTCTTGATCATAAATGGAACAAATTGTGATGTACCAGAGCAAGTTATATGCAATGCCTCGATAACATGAGCCCAGCATCTCCGAATCAATCACTTAAGAGCATAATTGGAACCTTCGAAACATTAACTGAAAAGTAAAATATTTTATGAATTTAGCATGCTTACAATCGAAACACGCCGCTTGATGATAGAAAACCAACGAGCTTAAGATCACTTAATTCTGAAATCTTTAAAGGGAACAATCCATGATCACAAGAATTATAATATTGTCTGACAAAGTGTTTTACGATTTTACCAAAATTTACCATAGGCCCACATCGTAAACTTAATAAATAGAAAACCATTTTCAGTATGAAAGGGCAATTGAAAACATGAGAGCTAAATATGAATTAGGGAAGAGCGACAACAATCATCAAGCACCACCAATACCCATTAGTCCATCATACTTCCCACTACCACATTAAGGGGCAGCTTGTGCGTTTCAGGATAAGTTGTTTATCCTGAAACGAGGCCCACAGACCGACCGCAGGGGTCGACCCGCGGCCTGCGTTTAGTGTAAAAACCCAAATGCAGTTTCGGATAAGCTGGTGAAACACGCGAACCAAACAGTAGAACGGCGCTTTGAAAACGCCGCCCCGCATTTATAAGCTGCCCCAAACAGACCCTAAAACTTTAAACAAAGTCCAAAGTTATACCAACAACAAATTTTCATCATCCAACGCGAATCTAGAGGCAATCTTTTAAGTAAGAAACATTTGTGGTTGAATTGACCTGCTCGATGAGACAGGCTCAGTAACATCAAAATTAGTCCAATATGAGTCAAAGAAAGCTCAAATCAAGTCATTAAATAACTCTTGAAAGATTTCTAGACATATTTAGAAGGTTAAATGAATGTCGAATCTAGCGAGCATATAGTCGAAAAAAACAGATAAAAGCAATCCAACAAAGCCTTAGCTATTATCAATAACCTGATTAATGAAGATCCAACATCATCATAACCACCATGTAATAAGGATGTACAAAAAATCCAAGCCAACTACATCCCTCATTCAAGGTCCAAGAACACAACCTCGATAGTTGGAAAAAAAAACAAATGAGGATGGGTCGAGATCAATTGTTTCAACGCGCATATATGCATATGGTTGTCAAAAAAGTTGTTCGCAAACAACTCATGCGCGCCTCGTTAACTAGCTTGTGTTCAATCGTTCGTCAAGTAAATGGTCATATGGTTCAGTGCAACATAACAACTTGTGTGATCATATGGTTTTGTGCAATCTATCGCATAGAATTGATGCAAGTTCGAATCTGATACCTTAAATCTTTTTTTTTTAATTAATTTAAAAGAGTCAAATTCAAGCCAAACATGAGCCAAACACAAACAAGAATATATAAATTGAGCCAATTTCAAACAAGTATGAGCCGAGCCTAAGCTCACCCAAGCTAGGCTCATGTATAGCTCTACTCTCCCACCCACACACACACTCTCTCTCCATCTCTCTCTCACGCACACAAAACACAAAAGAAATAGAAGATAGTTGGTCAAAAGCAGAAAAAAGATTGGAGGGCTCCTACGAGTAGCCTAAGGCTCCTGAAACTTCCATTACAAGTAGAATTCAAATGAAATGATCAATAGAAAGTTTCACCATTGTTGCGAGACATGTGAGCAAAATTATCAGAGAAAATTAAGATATTTCATGGCTTTTACACGCAGAAGATGGCCAACCTCTAAGCCCATCCTCATTGCCCATACAGATTATGGCTCAAAAATGACGTGTACATCAGAATACAGCTACATTCCCCACATAGCATTAGTGTAGATGTCTTCCATATGATCAGACACTCATGACTGCATTTCTTGGTATGTCCCTTCTAATGCAAGATTTCTTTTTTTGTGAGAGTGCATGCATGGAATGTTGCTAAGATTAAGTTAAATCCCCATAATCATGAAAACCCACCCTGAACACTATGGGTTGAAAAAATATTATATATAAACACACAGAGAGAGGGAGAGAGAGAGACGGATCAAATACCATTCGGACGTGTAATTTGCCTTTTGAGGCAATCCTTGATGCCTGACACCAACGAAACCAAAATTCACAAAGGAAATGGCAAAAGAACCCAATAGCGCATATCCATGGTTGACAAGCCATGGAGATTCCTGCCGGTAGACTACCACCAGACCTGTGGGAACCATTTTTTAAAAATAATTAAAATAGAATTTGGGTTATTTTGGAGGTGAAAATAACAATAGTTATTTTTCTAGTTTTGGATTTTTAGGTATATCCCCAGCACCGTTGTCTGACCAACGATTACTAGACATTATATGTGGCAAAATAAAAATATAAAAAACATATTTGTCCTAATATGTGCATTATAACTGACAAACTAACATTTTTTAGATATATCCTCAACAGTTTCACAAACTTTTCAGGAAAGAAACTGATTGATTGCTTAGAGAAGGGAATTCACATCCTCCCAAATTATCAGCTTCAAGAGAGAGAAACACCAAACAATAGTTAGATTTTGATATTTGAGTGAGAATTTGAAAATTGGATGAAAAAGGGTGCTGGGTGTTGGGTTATGGGTGCTAGAATTCTAAATAGTAATGTTTCAAGTGCTATGTATATAATTGCCCCTAAAAATAAAAACAGTTTTCTAAAAGTCCTCTCATATCAAGCTTAAATAAAAGGGATAATTACATAAATACCACTCAAAACTTTGATATTTATAAATATGGCACCCATATTATATTTTTTAAACTACCGAACTGATGTATTTACACGTGCCACGATCAAACTATTGAGAATTTTATATAAATAAAAAATATGGAATGGGATTTTACGACGAATTTTAATATTTGAGTGAGAATTTGAAAAATGGATGGAGGGTGGTTGATTTGTAAATAGCAAGTTTCAGATGATTTGTATGTGATTTTTGGCTCATAAGCAAAGGAAAAAAAATACCTTTGAATATCTGTAAAAATGGCAATAACAATCACAATTCCACCAACAGAAATCTCCAACATTACATTGTACACCAAAACAAAAAAACAAAACACTAAACTCTCAAACAAGGAAGAGAACTTTATTGTGTTAGGTCGTGATGAAGAATAATTTTTCTATGGTTGCATAAAATCCTGAGGAGGATGCCAAAACCAACCTTCAACTAAAATAATCAGTCCTGCGATCACCACAAAATTCCATAATGCGGACAAAATATGAGAATTTCCTCAAAAGATGATGAATCACCTCATCCTGCGCAAGTAAATCTAATGAAAAGTTATTCCAAGTAGGGACGCTTTTTTTCCTTCTTCTCCGCCACAAATAAAGGAACCCTTTTTTCCACTCTTTACATGCGATACAAATCTATGGAGTGTTTGGGATCCAGTAATTTTTACATAAAGTTTTTAATAAATGATTTTAAAACACTAAAGTAATAAATAAACGAATAAAATTTGAATTAGTTTTGAAGTAGTAGCCAAGTATTTTAAAACATTTAAATATGATGAATAGATAGATTGAAAGATAGAGATAGAGAGAGAGAGAGAGAGAGAGAGAGAGAGTAGGCATTCATATCTTCAGTCTTGGCAATTGAACAGTACTTCCACAATAAAATACATTAAAATAACAAGTGAAATCCATCATAGAGAAAGAGAAGCTTTATTTATTTCCGCTCAACTAGTGCCCCAAGTTCCGAGAAAATGGTAGCACCAGTTGCTTGAAGATGGATTTCAAACCATCCTTCATAATTTATCTTTCTCGGATTTAGAAAAACTGAATCACCAAAGATCTGCAGAAATTTAACAATAAGACTCTACAACTACACTTTCTCAAGTAGAAATGCACCAATCATTAACATTTCTGTTGGATTACATCAGGAATCGGCTTTCAGCTCATATCTTTTTGCTTAAGTTATGGATGCTCTTATTGGACATTTACAGGAGGATGTACCTTGGTGTATCCTTTTTGCTCAAGATATACTTCTCGTGGAAAAGACGAGAGAGAAAGCTCATGAAAAAGTTAAGTCATGGAGGTCTACACTGGAGTCTAAAGGCCTTCGTTTGAGTATAACTAAAATTGAATACATGGAATGTAATTTCAGTAGTAGTAGCTCTAGTGATAGAAGTGTAATTATGGATGATCAAATTATTAAAAGGTGTGAACGCTTTAGATATCTCGGGTTTCAAAGTGATGGTGATATAGATGGGGATGTTATTAGTAGAATTCAAGCTGGTTGGCTAAAGTGAAGGAATGCTTCGGGCCTATTGTGTGATAGAAAAATACTGCTTAGACTGAAAGGAAAATTTTATAAGATGGTGGTGAGACCAACAATGCTCTATGGCGCTCAATGTTGGCATTTAAAAGAGAAGCATAAAATTAAGGTAAGTGTTGCCGACATGAAAATGACTAGGTGGTTGAGTGGCGTTTCAATTAGAGACAAAAAGCGAAATGAATATATCCATGATAGGGTTGGTGTAGCTCCAATGAAGGACAAAATTAGAGAAAGTTATTTTCGGTGATTTGATCACATTAAACGTCGACCATCTAATAATCCGATTAGGAGAGTAGATGTTTTCGATTCAACTTATAAAAGGCGGATGTAGACCTAGAAAGACTTTGGCAAATTGTATAAAAATTGATCTTACTTTATTAGAATCAAATGAAAATAAGAAACTAAATAAGACGCAAATGAAAAAAAGGATTCATGTAGCCGACCCCACTTAGTGAGATAAAGCTTTGTTGTTGTTGTTGTTGCACCTACAACTGAATTGCATTGAACATAGGAAAAATTAATTATGCAAGATCGATTGGTATGCAGCAATATATCGCCTCAAGAGCCCACCATTGATATTTAATAAAATACACAACAGAATATCTTGGTACAAAAACTCAAAAGTCAAGCATCTACCACAACCCCATTTGTTACAAATATGCATTAAAACAAGCAGATTTTTTAGCATTTAAAGCCCACCATTTTGATAATTCTCCCATTTTTCTTCCATCATCATTTAAATCCTTTACTTTCTTACTATAAGACAAACCTCCAATATTTTCTCTCTTAACAAGGTCATCAGATGGTTAATGTTTAATGTGACAACCATTTAATGTGATTCTCTCTAATCTTGTCTGCCACTATAGCTACTCCAACCCTTTCACAGATATATTTGTTTCTCATTTCGTCTTGAGTAAAACCATTGATCCCCCGAAACATTCTCACCTCGGCAACACTTAATTTTATATTTCTCATTTATAGGCCACCATTCTGCTCCATAAAGCATTCCAGGTCTCACCACCATCCTATAAAATTTTATTTTTAAGTCTAATTGGTACTTTTCTATCACAAAATAGGTCTGATACATTCCTCCACTTCAACCATCCAACTTGAATTCTACAAATAACATTTTCATCTATATCACCCTCACTTTGAACAAAAGACCATATCTAAGATCTTCACTCCCTTTAATGACTCAATCACCATTGTTAAAACCCCACCACTAGATCTACTATTTCTAAAACTACATTCAGACGCCCTGTAAGCAACAACCACTATATCACCCTTTTTTTTTTCACGCATCCTAGTATCACAAAATTCCATCATGATTCCATCATGAATGCCAAAAAGAAATCCTTAAAAGAAGCGACATTTTGATCAACCTCTAAAAATAAAGATTTGAAAATAAAAGAATGTAGAAACGCTGCTGGAAACGTTCTAATCAATTCTTGATACCATTACCAGAGGTGAATAAGACTAGCGCAAACCAAATTGCCAATCATCCGTAACAATCAACATCGCCTCTGCAAAAGAGATTTCATTGGACTAGCAGGCTAAACAGTTGCAGCAATCGATAACGAATGTACATACATATCACACAATTCTTATATCAATTATATATACAACATCTATTATTTTTAAGGGGCATTTGCACATATAGCACACAATTCTTATGTATTTACATATCACTCAAATAAACCTCACATCTATTACCTTTGCTTTATAAGTGAAATACACATTTTCATATATAGGTTTAAAAGCACCAAAGTTTTAGATATGTAAATATAAAATTTTGTGTGAGATTTGTAAATACATAAGAATTGTGTGCTAATTATGTAAAATTTTGTTTTTTTATCTCACCTCTAGGCATAACAAAATTCCTTGCGTGCAAAAAAGAAATCCTTAAAATATGCAGCTTTTCCGTCGATTTCAAACAAGCTTCAAAAATAAAGAATGTAGAACAAGAGCTCCTTGAACATCATTATTAGAAGAGAATAAGACAGGCGTCCCAAAGTGTTAGTCATTCATAATAATCATCATCGCTCAAAATAAAACTTCACCGGATTAGTAGGTAAAAAACAATAATGCAACAATCATCAAGGATTTGTTGGAGCTCCTGTTTAATAATAATCATCATCGATCCTTCAAATGAAACTTCACCGGATTAGTAGGTAAAAAACAATATTGCAACAATCCTCATGGAATATGCAATAACCCTTCATGCTTGATCTATCATAAAATCCATGATAACAGAGTATGCACTTCCATTATAGACTAATTGAGAGCTCAACAATACATACATAGCACTCAAAACAACGCTATTTACAAAACTAGCAACCAGATGATTTCTGGAAGTAGCATCCCCTTGTAAATAAGAGAGGAATCTAAAGCTCCATCATACGACATTTTCCGGACATTTATGTGCTTTAATGATGTCGGAATTCATTATCTTGGGCTCATTGGATTTGACCACTCGAAACGCTCGATTGAAATAAAAGTAGTTAGATTTAGAATTTATTTGACCTTCAAATTGACCACCAAAAACTTCTAAAAGTGGTTTAGTGGTTTGATTTGTGCTTGATTTCAATCAAATTAGATCAATTTTGATGTCATTGGATTCATCTCATAGAGATGGACAAATTGCTACAAGTTCGTCGAAAGGGAGCTTCGGACGAATTTTAATTTGAATCGGAACATTTTTAGTTCAAGAATGCCTCGGGGTATGGATCCAACAGCTGGAGCTTCGTACTAAATGATGAAAATTTGTTGATGACATGTGAATCTTGAAATATAAAGCCATATAATTGATGAAAAATATAGCAAACTTTAACATTTGAAATGCCCAATAGATTGCATGCTTTAATGAGCTTAGCATTTACTGAATCTGGATTTACTCAGTATGACCAAAACATAATTTGAATCTTATTTGGACCCAAAAAGCCCATTGCCGCTTCAATGAAAAGAACCCCACAGCCCATCGCTCGATGCATCCATGGGAAATATAGAGAGAGAGAAACCAATTCTGTTTTCACAAAGACGGAGAAATATGGAGAAAAGAAAAGCCTCAGCTAACAACACGACAATACAGACAAATAGACAGCTACACACAATAACTCAGAGGGCTACACTTATCCCATCCGGCCAATAAACTACAACAATCGTAAGCTCCACAACATCACGATAAGCACAAATTTTCATTACAGATTAATAGAGAGCTCAGCACTACTCAAGAGAGCTGGACTCTTTCCAACCCGCCACAAAACTACATCTAAAGCTAATTTCAAAATGAGATCATAAAAAAGAATATATTCCAACAAGGAAAAAAAAAGAAGCTAAGAACAAAAAGAGTGCTAGGATGAAGCTTGAATCCATAAAAAAGGACAAATAAAAAAGTTTTCCACCGGTTATGGCAGAAATGGCAGCCTAAGAATCTCTAGGCCACCTTGAGACGCTGCATAATCACCATAGAAAACCTACAGAATTCCTTACTGGTCAGACGCACATAATGGCTCACCCTAATACACTCAAATCATAAATGGAACAAACTGTGACATCCAAGTGCAGATTATGTGCAGTGTCTAGATAATATGAGCCCAACATCACCAAATGAATCTTATAAAGAATAATTGAAACCTTCTAAACATTAACTGAAAAGTATAATATTCTACGAATTTAGCACGCTTACAATCGAATCATGCAGCTTGATTAGAGAAAACCAACAGAGCCTATCACTTAATTCTGAAATCTTTAAAGGGAACAATCTATCATCAAACGAATGAACATATTTCCGACAAAGTGATTTACAATTTTAGCTAAACTTACCTGAATACCACACCTTAAACATTATAACTAAGACCCCTTATCAACAAGAAATGGCGATTGAAAACAGGAGAGCTAAATATGAACTAGTGAAAAGAGGAAAGATCACCAACTATCATCGAGCGCCACCAATACCTATTAGTCCATACTGCCCATTACCACATCAAAACATTAAACAAAGGCCCAGAGCTATATGAAAGTAGGGCTGTCAAATTGGCTCGTCATTTGCGAACAACTCGTGTTTGGCTTATTAAACAGCTCGTGTTCGTTAAGCCTAACGAGCCAAACACGAACAAATTTTTAAGCTCGAAATGTAGACAAGCCGAACATTAACAAAAATTTGTTCGCTCGTGTTTGGCTTGAATTGACTCTAAAATAAATAAATAAATACACTCACACAAACACACACACACACACACAAACGCAATACATATTCATAAAATAAATTATAATTAATTAAAATTTTAAAAAAAAATTATCATAAAAATTAAATCCTATAAATTATAATACATAACAAATTAATCATAATAATATATTACTATTACTTATATAAAAATTATATATTTATATAATATAAGTTATATAATTAATAAAATATAATATATATATATATAACAATATAACTAAAAAAACCCTAAATCCCGACCACCCCTATCCCTCTCGAAAGTTCTCGGGTTCGGCTGCCTCTACCGCTTCCGAGTCTTCTACTTCTCCCAAAATCGAGAAAGGCCTTCGGCTTCAACAGCTTAGGGTTTGTAGTTTGTGTTTGCCTTCTAATATTTAATTCTATTTCTCCTCGGATAGTCAGTGTTGGCTCGATTGCATGGTATTGAAGTTTTTGGGAGTGAAATCTCAAATATTACATTTAGATCTGATTTTTTTATGGCTGAGATCTGATATAAGAGTTTTGTTGTGAAATTTAGTTTTGTTATTGTGCATTTGTGCGTTGATTCATACCGGTTTAAGGTACTGCGATTCGGTTATTGCCTCTAGATCTAATTTTTCTTTATGTATGACTTTGAGAAAAACTAATATGCTTTTTTTCCTTATGTTTTTCAAAACAATAACACGTTTTCCAAAAGTTTTTTTGAACTTTATCAATAAATCTCTTTTCTTCTCCATTATTAGTTAAGTCCGACATTTGTTAAATTTCATCATTCATGTGATACAAGGAATTACTCTCACAAATAATGAATCTCAAAGCAAATAGGCCAACGATCTTTCACAATTTAGCAAAATTTTGAAATTGCAATGCCAAAAGGTTCATGTTTAACAAATTGGAATGTTTCACTCACAAAATTTCACAATTTTGATTTACAAGGTTTACTTAGGGTGCATTTGGAGCGGCAGTGGCAAAGCGCTCAGAACCACACCGCTAGGGAAGCTTTCTACATGTCACTATGCATCAATCCCTGTCTAAGAATCTCTTTGCCATCCAAAGATGCGACAATGTCACCAAAAAAGGATACAGATCCTCGTATTGGCCAGGTGCACAAGAAGGCTACATTATACATAACCATCAAGCCCCTCAAACCTTCATAATCGTAAATGAAGCAAACTGCAGTCTGCAGCACACTAGCGCAAGTTATGTTTCTCAGAAATCCCATAACAGCCACATAAGAAGTCTATGAAATTGCATTTCCTGCCGCAACTTGAGATAGAGAGAGCAGCAGCAAAATAATCAGCACGGTTGTCTGACCAACGATTACTAGCCATCATATGTGGCCAAATAAAAATATAAAAAACATTTGTCCTAATATGTGCATTATGACTCACAAACTACCAATTTTTAGATATATCCTCAACGGTTTCACAAATGTTTTACGACGGAAAACCAGATTGATTGATTAGAGTTGGGAATTCACATCCTCCAAAATTATCAGCATCAAATAAGAGAATTTGAAAAATGGATGAAAGAGGGTGGTTGATTTGAAATAGCAAGTTTCGGATGGTTTGTATGTAATTTTTGGCTCATTCTCAATGCCTGCAAGTGTAAGATAAGCAAAGGAAAAAATACCTTTGAAGATCTGTAAAAATGGCAATAACAATCACCATTCCACCAAAAGAAATCTCCAACATTACATAGTACACCAAAACAAAAAAACAAAATACTAAACCTCTCAAACAAGGAAGAAAATACTTTACTGTGTTAGGTCGTGATGAAGAAAAAATTCTTGATGGTTGCATATAATCAGCCGACGGATGCTAAAAACCAACCTTCAACAAAAATAATCACTCCTGCCAGAACCACAAAATTCCATCATGCAGACAAAATTTGAGGATTTCCTCATAGGATGGATGATGAATCACCTCATCATGCAAGTAAATCTAACGAATAGTTATTCCAAGTGTGGACCATTTTTACGTTTTTCTCTGCCACAAATAAAGGAACCCTTTTTTTCCGCACTTTACATGCGATGTGATACCATGGAGTATTTAGGATCCAATAATTTTCAAATAAAGTTTTTAATAAATGATTTTAAAAATCGAAAGAAATAAGCACACCAATAAATTTTGAATTAGTATCTAAGTAGTTTACAACATTAACATATGATCGATAGATAGATTGGAAGAGAGAGAGAGAGAGAGAGAGAGAGTAGGCATCCATATCTTCAGTCCTGGAGATTGAAAGTAGCATCAGTTGCTTCAAAATGAATTTCAGGCCATCCTTGATAATTTATCTTTCCCGGATTTAGAAAGACAGAATCACCAAAGATCTGCAGAACTTTAACAATAAAACTCTACAACTACACTTTCTCAAGTAAAAATGCACCAATCATTAATATTTCTGTTGGATTAAATCACCCATCGACTTTAAGCTCATATCTTTTTGCTTTAGTTATGATGCTCTTATGGGACATTTACAGGAGTATGTACCTCGGTGTATGTTTTTGCTGATGATATCCTTCTCGTGGATAAGAGAAGAGAGATATCAGAAAAACTTGAATTATGGAGGTCTATATCGAAGTCTAAAGACCTTCGTTTGAGTAGAATTAAAACTGAATACATGGAATATAATTTTAGTAGCAGAAATGTAACTATGGTTGATCAAATTATAAAAAGGTTTGAACACTTTAGATATCTCGGGTTTCAAAGTGACGGTAATACAGATGGGGATGTTATTAGTAGAATTCAAGTTAGTCTGTTTAAGTGGAAGAATGCTTCAGGCCAACTGTGTGATAGAAAAGTGTCTCTTAAACTGAAAGGAAAATTTTATAAGATGGTGGTGAGGCTTGCAATGCTCCATGACGCTCAATGTTGGCCTTTAAAAAGAAGCATAAAACTAAGTTAAGTGTTGCCGAGAAGAGAATGATTATGTGGATGAGTAGCTTCTTACCTAGAGACAAAATGAGAAATGCATATATCTACAATAGGATTGGTGTAGCTCCACTGACGGACAACATTAGAGAGTCATCTTAGATGATTTGGTCACATTAAACTTCGACCATCTGATCATTCGATTAGGAAAGTAGATGTTTTCGATTGGACTTAAGAAAAGTAGAGGTAGACCTAGAAAGACTTGGGCATATTGTATAAAAAAAAAGATCTTAATTTATCAGAATTAAACAAAAATAAGACACTCAATAGGATGCAATGGAGACAAAGGATACATGTAGCCAACCCCACTTCGTGGACTAAAGCTTTGTTGTTGTTGTACCTACAATTGAATGGAATTGAGCATAAGAAAATATAATTATGCAAGATCGAATGGTATTCAGAAATAAATCACTTCAAGCACCCAACATTGATATTTGATAAAATGCACAACCAAACAACTCGATACAAAGACTCAAAAGTCATGCATCTACCACAAAAACCCCATTTGTTACAAATACGCATTATAACAAGCATATCTTTGTGCATTAAAAGCCCACCATTTAGACAAATCTCATATTTCTCCATTATCATTTATCGTCATTGACTTGATAAAAAGGATTACTCTCAATCGCAAGTAATAAATCCGGAAGCAAATAGACAATATTTCACAATTTAGCAAAATTTACAAATTGCAATGCCAAAGATTTCATGTTTGTTGGAGATTGATAAGTTTTACTAAGGGTTCATTTAGGGGGACGGTGGAGGGGTTGTGTTGTTTGGACCGCACCTCCGGAACATTTAGAAAAATAAAGTTTTTGACAGCTTTCTCACAAAGTTGTGGTGAAATGTTGTATTTCACAACCTGACCAGCTAAGTACGGTATTTGCCCGAAAGCTGAAGTCAGATTTTTTTAATATAAAAATACTTTGAAATAGCAACCACAATTTCTTAAACAGCAATTTCCCTACAGCAATTTCATAGTTGCTTCTTAAAATAGCTGTAACTATCCCAAACAGACCCCAAATCCTCATTGAGTTGAATCCTACATGTAGCCAAACAGCCCCATAGATAGTACAAAAAAGTTAATATAATAAAATTCAGTAAACTGCATGGTGCAATTAACGTGGTGTTAGAATATTACTATACATGAAATAGCATATTTCACCATTAAAAAGTTAGTAATAGTTATATTTTAATGTGATATTAAAAACTTGAGTGTTATGTATGTAAATATGAAAGTTTAAGTGCTAGATATATAAGTACATAAGAATTGGGAGGTATGCATATAAATGCCAACTTGCAAACCAAACATGGAATCCACTATTGTGAGATAATGGTAAATAAAGCATATCTAATCAACTAGAAAACTTTCACTCCAACACCTGACCAAGCCCTACAAGGCTAAAATTGTTTTTATTGCACCGGTTGCCTTAAAAGGCCATCCTTGATGCCTCGCCGATACAACAAAAGTGGAAGGAGCAAAACAACGCTTCTCAATACATAAAATGTTGATTGTACCCATGAAATTAAAATATATACATATTTCTCCCTAATTCCAATCATAAACTCAATGAAAACCTCAAAATAGAAACATGATTAACATAAGGTTTTCATTCTTTGATTAATTGGCTATTTCTTCAAATGAAACAAACAAATAGAAATTAGTTATTCACACTTTTCTCCTGAACCAAACAAATGGTTGAAACTAATTTTAATCCAACATCCGCTTGTTCTATTTCTATTTCACTTGTATTTCCTCTCATTCAATTCATTTAACAAAACAAGGCCAATGGAAAAGGAAGTGGAAGAAAGCCACAATCATTCAACCATGATTGATGACCTGATCAAATTCTAGCCATGTTCATAAACTCCATGAGGATGTAATACAAAATTCCAATACCAACATTATCCCAAATTTGAGCGACACAAAACCCTCAGTGTGCAAATAAAAACTCTAATACTTTGCAAACCAATGAAACAAAGGATTCATAAAGCCGGACCCAAATAGTCATAATAAGGCCACTTTTCACTCAAAGCGACTTTATCACGTGATGCATGACATCATATAGTAGCAAATTGAGCTTAATCCCCACCAAATGGTTTTTTGGAAACTTAAAGCCAGATAAATCTCACTTTTGCTCCATTATAGGATAAGTCCAATATATATAAACTCCCACCATTCACGGTAAATAAAAGAATTATCTTGCTCAAAAATAATAAATCCTAAAGAAAATAGCCCAAAATTTTATCATTGTCTAAGAAAATTTAACAATTGCAGATGCCAAATAGGCTTTGGAAACAAAATAGTGCAAAATTTAAGCAGTATTTAAACAAAATCCTGCCAAACAACAAAAATGTAACTACCATCAGTCACAACATATAAAGAAATTCTCTCACCAAAAAATATTAAATCCTAAAAGAAGTAGCCAAAAAATTTATCATGACTTGGCACAATTTAAAAATTGCAATGCCAAATAGGCTATTGCTAACAGAATTTGCGGAGATTTTAAGCAGTATTTAAACTAAATCCTGCAAAACAACAAAAAAGACCACAAATCTTAAATTCTGCTTCTACACCGTTTTGCCTCGGAGATAGACAAAAGTTACCTTCCCGAATGGTTTCGGGTAGAAGCGTAGCAGAAATGGAAGAAAGATGGGAGTTTTGAAGATCATCGTATGCCGCAATCTCAATATTGACTTCGCTATCTCGATTCTCTAGTAACGGAAAAATTATTTGGTGCACATGCGGATTCTGTTGCATTTTCGTTGTATTAGTTGTATCAGAACATGTGGGAGTAAGTGATGGTTTTGGGCGATGTTTCTAAGTAATCATTAAATCCTTCACGAATATTGTGAACAATGTTTTCAAACCCTTGGAGACATTGCTAAGAGATAATGATAACTAGGCATCCGCCATCCCCCTAAATGATAGCATAGAAAAAGAAGCTTTATTTCTGTTTGAGCAGAGTGCGCCCAAGTTATGAGAAAATGATAGTATCAGTTGCTTGATGATGGATATCAGATCATCTGTCAAAATTTACCTTTATAGGATTTAGAAAAACTGAATCACCATTTCTAGTTCGAACACAAAAAATATTTGGTCAATCCACCTTCTGTTCGAACGCAAGTAACAGCTCTAGGATGCACATCTTTAATGAATTGAATATAAGTCAAATCAAAACATTTCTAGTAATTGATGTTGAGTACTTAAATTCGCACTTGGAATAACCATACAATCTTTACATTCTCGACGATACCTGCTTCTCATAAGAAAATAAACAATTTGAATTTTATTATATTCAGTCGTATAAGTAATAATATATCCATCTCTTTTCTTGAATAAAATATTAACAATAACAAAATCATACTCTAAAGCAAAATTTAATATAGCTCCACCTTGTTCATTAATCACTTTAAAAACGTAGCCACCATGAATATTTCTAAAATCTTCTACCACTCTACCAGACATGTCCATTTAAATCTCCTCTAGTAAAAATTCTTTCTTCAAGAGGTACCATTTGTATTAAGTCTTCTAAGTCATTCCTGAATTTTTCTTTAGAACCTATATCTAAACCTACTTGATGAGCATAAACATTTATAATATTAAAAATCTTAGTATCAATAATAATCTTAAGGGTTATAATTTTATCTTCAATTCTATTAATTTTTACAACATGATTTTTCAAACTTTTATTTAAAATCATTTCTAGTGCGACTCTTACCTGAATGCCAAAGTTTAAAAGCTAAGTTATCAATCTCCTATATATTATGCATAGCTCATTCAGTTTATCAAATACATAAGATTTTTATCTTTCTACGAATCATAATATCAACTACTTCCATTAATTTACCTGTGAGAGTACCTATATTCCAATACCCTATCATAATATTGGTTTCATGTCATAATATTGGTTTCATGAATTAATTTCTTTACCCGCATCAGTCCTTAATGTGGGAACACTTGCTTATTTGGCACTATACAGGGGAGCTAGTGCAACGGCCCTTGCACATTTTTTATTGTATTCAGGTCATACAGAGCGTCGCTTCTAAAAAACGTCCTAGCATTGAGACAATGATCAAAAAGATTCATGTCATGATTTTTTGACTAAATTTATGTCGGTTGTCGACTACCTAACGCAACCCTCCATTTTTCATATCCGGGTCCATCAATGACAGTGCCAAAGAGTTCATGATATACAAGCAATGTTTTAGTCACAATATTTTGCAATTTTGATTTACATATTTTACTGAGGGCGTGTTTGGAGCAGCAGTAGCAGAGAGATCAAGATCGCACTGCTAGGGTGTTTAGGGAAACAACTATTGTTTGTTTTCTAAAAATTTTGTGGTGGAGAAGCCACAAGCCTGACCTGACTAAATGTTGCCACTGCGAGAAAGCTACGGTTTGATTTAAAAAAAAAAAGAGAAGCAATTTCCACTACAGCTTATTAAACACCAATTTCTTCTGCAATAACTTCACAACTCCTTTTACAAACAATTGCAATGCCTCAAACATACCCTTAATCCTCATTGAGTTATTGTGTTTGTATAATCCTATACATGGAATAACATATTTCACTTTTAAAAAGTTAGTAATAGTTATATTTTTTTACATGATATTAAAAATTTGAGTGCTATGCATGCAAATACATAAAAATTTGGTGGCATGCATATAAATGCCAACTTGTTTATAAAACCTCAGATCTGCTATTGTTAGTTAATATAACTAAAGCATATCTAATAAACTAGACAACTAGCTTTCACTCCGACACCTGACCAAGCCCTACAAGGCGAAAGTTGTTATTCGTTGCACCGGCCTTTACAGGCCATTCTTGATGCTTGGTAGTACAACAAAAGCAAGAGGAGCATAACAGCAGCCCTTCTCAATGCATGAGAATTCATTTACCCAGGAAATTATAACATATGCATATTTCTCCCAATGATTCCATTCATAAACCCTATGACTAACATAAGATTTTCATTATTCAATTAACCAGTTATTCCATCAAAAGAAACTTAAAAATTTAGTTATTCACACGTTTCCCCCTCAACCAAACAAAAGGTTGAAAACTAATTCCAATTCAACTTCCTTGATGTTCTATTTCCATCGCAATTGATTCTCATCTCATTAAACTCCTTCAAAAAAAATGAGACCTTTGGGAAAGATGATACAAGAAGCCACAACCATTTAGCCATGATTGATAACCTGATCAATTTGTAGCCAAGTTCGACCTCCATGAGGATGTAAAACAAAATTCATACTCCAGTATTATCTTACATTTGAGCAACACAAAACCCGGCATGTAGATAAAAACACTAATCCTTTGTAAGCGAAAGAAAGAAAGGATTCTAAAAGCAAGCCCCAAAGAGTCAAAACAAGGCCAATGATGATGAGCCAATCACTTTTCACTCAAAAACTTATTTATCACATGACGCAAGATATCATATAGTAGCACATTGAAACAAATTTAGCTTAATACACACCATATGGTTTTTTTGGAAATTTAAAAAGCCTTTTGATAAATCTCACTTCTGCTCCATAATTGGATAAAGATTATATATATTACCTTCCAACTTTCAGGGGATATAAAGGAATTCTCTAGCTCAAAAATAATAAATTCTAAAGAAAATAACCCAAACATTTATCATGATTTAGCACAATTTAACAATTGCAAATGCCAAATAGGTTGTTGGTAACATAATTTGTGCAAATTTTAAGCTAAATCCTGTCACATAACAAACATGTAACTACCATCAGTCACAGGATATAAAGGAATCCTCTCACTCAAAAATAGTAAATCCTAAAGAAAATAGCCCAAAAATTTATCATGCTTTAGCACAACTCAACAATTGCAATACCAAATAGGTTGTTGGTAATATAATTTATGGAGAATTTCAGCAGTATTTAAATTGACAAATCTCACTTATGCTCCATCATTGAATTAAAATAATATATATTAATTCCCATCATTAAGGAGATATAAAGGAATTCTCTCGCTCAAAAATAATAAATCCTAAAGAAAATCACCCAAACATTTATAATGGTTTAGCACAGTTTAACAATTGCCTAAACTAAAAGGAAAATTTTATAAGACGTTGGTGAGACCTGCAATGCTTTATGGCGCTGAATTTTGGCCTTTAAAAGAGAAGCATAATACTAAGTGTTGTCAAGATGAGAATGATTAGGTGGATGAGTGNACAAATCATAAATGGAACAAACTGTGACGTCCAAGTGCAGTTTAATTGCGGTGTCTAGATAATATGAGCCCAACATCACCAAATGAATCTTATAAAGAATAATTGAAACCTTCTAAACATTAACTGAAAAGTATAATATTCTACGAATTTAGCACGCTTACAATCGAATCATGCAGCTTGATTAGAGAAAACCAACAGAGCCTATCACTTAATTCTGAAGGGAACACTCTATCATCAAAAGAATGAACATATTTCCGACAAAGTGATTTACAATTTTAGCTAAACTTACCTGAATACCACACCTTAAACATTATAACTAAGACCCCTTTTCAGCAAGAAAGGGGAAATGAAAAGAGGAGAGCTAAATATGAACTAGTGAAAAGAGGCAAGTTCACCAACTATCATCGAGCGCCACCAATATCTATTAGTCCATACTGCCCATTACCACATCAAAACATTAAACAAAGGCCCAGCGCTATATGAAAGTAGGGCTGTCAAATTGGCTCGTCATTTGCGAACAACTCGTGTTTGGCTTATTAAACAGCTTGTGTTTGTTAAGCCTAACGAGTCAAACACGAACAAATTTTTAAGCTTGAAATGTAGACAAGCCGAACATTAACAAAAATTTGTTCGCTTGTGTTCGGCTTGAATTGACTCTAAAATAAATAAATAAATACTCACACAAACACACACACACACACACAATACATATTCATAAAATAAATTATAATTAATTAAAATTTAAAAAAAAAATTATCATAAAAAATTAAATCCTACAAAATAATAATACATAACAAATTATAAATAATAGTATATTACTATTACTTATATAAAAATTATATATTTATATAATATAAGTTATATAATTAATAAAATATAATATATATATATATATATATATAACAATATAACTAAAAAAACCCTAAACCCCGACCACCCCTATCCCTCTCGAAAGTTCTCGGGTTCGGCTGCCTCTACCGCTTCCGAGTCTTCTACTTCTCCCAAAATCGAGAAAGGCCTTCGGCTTCAACAGCTTAGGGTTTGTAGTTTGTGTTTGCCTTCTAATATTTAATTCTATTTCTCCTCGGATAGTCAGTGTTGGCTCGATTGCATGGTATTGAAGTTTTTGGGAGTGAAATCTCAAATATTACATTTAGATCTGATTTTTTTATGGCTGAGATCTGATATAAGAGTTTTGTTGTGAAATTTAGTTTNTAAAAAAAACAACAATAATGTGTTTTCTTCAAAGATAAGAATGTAATTGCCCCTAAATATAAAAGTGAATGATGCAAGTTTCCGGTGATCTGTATGCAATTTCCCCTAAATCCCGATTTCTGTTAAGGAAATCATAATAAAAATTTATGAAAATCACTTAATAAAATTTCATGAATACTAATGTTCAACAAGATGATAACTGCAAATCCCGATTTCTGTTAAGGGAATCATAATAGGCAATATAAATTTTTTTATTGAATATTTCACTCCCAAAAATGTCAAAACCTAGGTATCACTCAAATAATTAAATAGATCTAAAAAAAATTTATGAAAACTTAAGCTAAAAGGAGAACCTGAAGATATATATAAAATATTAAATAAAATATACTCAAAGATGACGCCTTGGTAGCCTTACAAACAACCAAGCATTGAAGCAAGAATACTGCCTAGTCAATCTAATGCCAACTTGACAAATTTAATTTAAAGAAGACAAATAGAAGTATACACAAACAACCAATCCTAAGCTCTAGACAAGAGATGGCTTTTCGCGGTTTTGAGAGAGAGAGGGCCGGCAAAAACCGAAAGCTTTCGAAAGGGGAAAAGAGGCCGAAGTGCCAAACAGCCTAACACGGGTTAGTGCTTAGGGTTTGACATTTTAGTTTGTATATATTAATATATATAAATAATATATTATTTTAATTATATAAATTATATTATACAAATATATAATATCTATCTTAGTATATTACTAATATAGTATATTAATATATTATTATTATTAATTTATTATANCCGACGGTCAGTGGTGGTCGACGGCGATCAACGATGACGAGGGTGATCTTGGAATTATTCGATTTGTTTGAACTATTCAAATTGTTCGAAAATTTTAAATTTTGTTTATGTTATTTGAATTGTTAAATAGACAATTTTAATTATTAATTCTCAAATTACCAAAACCAACCAATAACATATAAAATTGAATTAGAACTTCTACAAAACATCCCTGAATCATTAATCAATGCATCAAAATATTCAAGCACGTGCATTAATGAGCTCGCACCCACAACACACGTCATCCCAAACATTGATAGATTAAAGTGGCACTACCGCAATATCTTCAAGGGGGCATTTACATACATATCACCCTCTTCTTCTGTATTTACATATCTAACATCTAAACTTTATATTTTACACTCATATACCAACATGCAAATCATATATGTTTTGACTTTAAGATACATCTACATCCATAACATTAACATTGATGGAAGGAATAAAAAAGTTCTTAAGAAAACGCCATTCTTAACAAAAGCTCAAAGTACAGCATGTAATTAAACTGAAATATATCCCTGCAGCCTGCAAAAAAAAAAAAAAAGAATTATCACTTTGAAATGACACTGAAGTCTGAAGCAGTATGTGTAAGATAGATGATTACTAAGCGGTCTGGCATGCAACAATCAAAACCACTAGAATAGAATAATATTCTTAGTTTTAAAGGCACTTTATTTGATGAAAAAATAGCTAAATCTTTTTACCATACATGGTCATATTTTACCTCTTCTTCTCAATAATTTTAAAGCTGTTAAAATAGGCATTAAAGGATGAAGAGATGGAGTTATTTTAAATCCAATTCCGGAACTAAGCCATGTGCACATCAATGCCATGTTCTCCTTATCCCAAATACAGAGATGTACTAAGACAGAAGAAAGAAAAAGGACCCACCCAAATCATATCGAACTACTGCGACTGACAGAGAAACTACTCAGGACTGAAAGCTACCCCTCCTTCCTAATTTTCTTAAAATAACTCTACTCACAATTATTAGTTTGACGAAGAAAGCCAAATTACGAGCTTGCTATGAGGTAGATGGAGCCATTCATAAGTAAACTCAGAGAAGATCTGTTACAGAACCACCATTGCTCTGCCCTTTATTCACCAAATCAAAGCTATCAACCAGCATAGCTCCAGCAGCCAAATGAATGCTATCTAGAAGTCCATAACAGATAAGAATGAATTGAAAAGAACATTCAAATAACACCTTATATCGTTAGAATATTTACTTACAATCACAATTCTGTGAAGCACAATCATTGGCTAAATCAATTGCTTTAAACACTACACATAAAAGCTTTTTTATTAATACACAAGTTTCAAGACGTTCCTTAAGTTTCATGGATCTCTTGAGCTCTTGTGATGAAGCTTTGGTTTAAAGAACCAAAGTAATATTTATGAAAATTTTCCAAAAATAAAAAGAAACAAAAAGCATGGATAAATACCTCCTTACAAAGTAAAATAAAAACCGCTCCACCTATAATGTCTGTTTCAGGCTTGCAGCAACCATGACAATAGTAAACCAAGCAACTGTAAAAACAGAAACTTTGTTAAAACCAACTTTCCTATAGTTCTGCATATAAAAGAATACAAGGCAAATGTTCCCCTGCAAATTGCAGTATAACAATTCTCTGATTCATCACTAATACTTTAAGAATACTTCACCAGTGGTATCAAAGTGTATAGAACTAGAGATAGGGCTCCAAGAACATCTTCCTTGTTAGAAATAGGATTGAAAATCAAGCTCTTCTCCACACCAACTTTTATAAAAAAAACAATAAATGCCAAAAATTAATTTTTATCAAAAGAAAAATTTCAAGATGGTTTTAGCATTCGCTGGCACTACATGCCAACTTATAAATTATTGACCAGAAAGCCTGCAGGAGCATTCATGTATTTCATACGAGCCAACGCAGCATTCATTAACACTATATCTGCTGTATTTCCTGATCATAAGTCTTGATTCTAATGCCATCGTGAATGGTCAAAAATTGGTCAAAATAACCAACTTTTTGTGGCAAGATTGATCTTTCATGAGCATCAAGCACCTAGTTGCTAACTATAAGTACAACTTTGTGCTGTTTGGACGTAGAATGGAAAAAAAAAGAGAGGTAGCAAATTTTGTACAAGCAGCTAATTAGATTTTATAGGCCACATTTTTGAGAAAGCCAAGCATAATTTTGCACAGCAATTGTCTCACACTTCTTGAATTATTTTTCCGCATATGCCTTTATTTAGTGCAATTACATATGTAGCACTCAAAACATTGCTCTTTACAAATCTAGCACCTTCTTTCATCCATTTTTCAAATTCTCACTAAAATATGCAAATTCACAATAAAAGCTGAAGATATATATGAAATAAAACCATATTTTATAGAATAATTCCCGTTCTCATTGTAATAAAACCGTATTTTACAGAAATAAATTAACCATCACAGATGCAGCATGCCACGGACAAATATTCCCACATCGGCTAGGTGTAGGGCCGAAAAACAGTATTTAAGTCCTGGGCTGCCACCACCCATAAGGGCTCTTTTGGGAGGTGACAAGTGGTATCAGAGCAAATTACTGCCAGCCAGGTGTGTGGACTCTCCATGGTCCAGCGGGACCCTCGGTGAAGCCGATCCGTGACGAGGGCGTCACGTGATTGGGTGGAGGAGAATGTCACGGACAAATAGTCCCACATCGGCTAGGTGTAGGGCCGAAAAGCAGTATTTAAGTCNAGTTGTAACTATCCCAAACAGACCCCAAATCCTCATTGAGTTGAATCCTACATGTAGCCAAACAGCCCCATAGATAGTACAAAAAAGTTAATATAATAAAATTCAGTAAACTGCATGGTGCAATTAGCGTGGTGTTAGAATATTACTATACATGAAATAGCATATTTCACCATTAAAAAGTTAGTAATAGTTATATTTTAATGTGATATTAAAAACTTGAGTGTTATGTATGTAAATATGAAAGTTTAAGTGCTAGATATATAAGTACATAAGAATTGGGAGGTATGCATATAAATGCCAACTTGCAAACCAAACATGGAATCCACTATTGTGAGATAATGGTAAATAAAGCATATCTAATCAACTAGAAAACTTTCACTCCAACACCTGACCAAGCCCTACAAGGCTAAAATTGTTTTTATTGCACCGGTTGCCTTAAAAGGCCATCCTTGATGCCTCGCCGATACAACAAAAGTGGAAGGAGCAAAACAACGCTTCTCAATACATAAGATGTTGATTGTACCCATGAAATTAAAACATATACATATTTCTCTCTAATTCCAATCATAAACTCAATGAAAACCTCAAAATAGAAACATGATTAACATAAGGTTTTCATTCTTTGATTAATTGGCTATTTCTTCAAATGAAACAAACAAATAGAAATTAGTTATTCACACTTTTCTCCTGAACCAAACAAATGGTTGAAACTAATTTTAATCCAACATCCGCTTGTTCTATTTCTATTTCACTTGTATTTCCTCTCATTCAATTCCTTTAACAAAACTAGGCCAATGGAAAAGGTAGTGGAAGAAAGCCACAATCACTCAACCATGATTGATGACCTGATCAAATTCTAGCCATGTTCATAAACTCCATGAGGATGTAATACAAAATTCNCAAAAAGAAAACCCGGACAGGGGGACCGCAAGCACTCGTATGGGACTAGGCTCAGNCGAACTGATCCACTTGATGAGACAGACACAATGATATCAAAATTAGTTTAATCTGAACCAAATAAAGCTCAAGTCAAGTCATTAAACAACTCTTGAAGGATTTCTAGACATATTTAGAAGGTCAAACGAATGTCGAATATAGCAAGCTTAAAGTCAAATCGAGCGTCTCAACAAAACGAATCCAACGGGCCCAAGATCTCTCAATTGTAATATCATTAAGACGATCAAATTTCTATTAAACGGCGTTGATCAAAACAAGTTATCTGACCGTCCGATCATAGTAGTTTAAATTCCTCAATTAATTGGAACTGCAACACTATCAAAAGATGAGACAGACACAATGATATCAAAATTAGTTCAATCTGAACCAAATAAAGCTCAAGTCAAGTCATTAAACAACTCTTGAAAGATTTCTAGACATATTTAGAAGGTCAAACAAATGTCGAATCTAGCAAGCTTAAAGTCGAATCGAGCATCTCAACAAAACGAATCCAACGGGCACAAGATCGCTCAATTGTAATATAATTAAGACAATCAAATTTCTATTAAACGGCGACTGATCAAAACAAGTTATTTGGACCGTCCGATCAAAGTAGTTTAAATTACTCAATTAATTAGAATTGCAACACTATCAAAAGATCCCCCCCCCCCAAATCATGAGGATGAAAAAGCTTCAAGACTGAAGAAGAGCTTGAAGTTTTGAGGCGCTGAAGTCCAACATTACTTCAGTCATCGTCGATCACTGTCGACTGTCGCTGATCACCACCTGCCGGCCTCCACCAATTGTCATCGATCGCTGCCCACTTCTCACAACAAGTAAATTTGTAGCTCTGAAAAGTGTTCAACCCTTTCCAGCCTGTGGGACTAGGGACTGCACATGTAATATCTTGTTTCTAACACATTTTTTCAACTGGGCTAGACCTCGTGGCTTTTTTATGAGTTTTCCACGTAAAAACTTATGGTGTCACTATTAGTTGTTTTCTTTTATCTGAGTGTCTGTTGAATTCTCGTGCAACGCTAAAACGATAATCCATTTCTCTATTGTCGCAAATTTTCTAGCACGCATCAATATGAAAGGAGGATCATTTACATACATACAACACAATTCCTTTGCATTTACATATCTAACACCTAAACTTTAATAATTACAAGTAATAAAATAATTGGCAGCCTAATAAGGCAAACTCGTATATGCTTCAATAGCCCCGGAAGGCCAACTCATATATGCTTGCATTCATTTAAAGATTCATATGTAGCACGAGACATGCTCGAGTTTAGAAATTAACACAACATAATGTGATTATCAGCATGTGTTTGACAAGTAACAGCCCCAAGATTATACTACTAAATAGATGGTGACTGTTGAATCCGAAATTGTCCGAGAGACAAGCCGAAAGAATAGTGTTAAAGATAAGAGAAAAGCAAAGAGAGCATAGTAATGAACAGTAAATTTGTGTAACCCTTATGCATGAAATAAGCCCCTTATTTAAGGATAAGGGGACCATGAGATTACATCTTTACCCCTAGTAAAGTAGACACAAGAGGGGGTATTTTAGGTATTAGAAGTTAATAAGGTCAGAAGCCTGAAAAAGCGTTCAGTCCAGTATAAAATATGGGTGTTGTTTTTTTGAATAATGTGGGCCTCCCGGTCAAATGTCTGGACAACGGTTAAATAAAAGAGATAATTACATACATAGCACTTTAAACACTCTCAGAGATAGAAATAAAAGATACTTTTTTACATTCTCTATTTGAAAAACCAGAAGAGATTGGACGGCTCATATGCCTAGCCTAGGAATCTTCTCAAGAAAAAACTTCCATTATCAAAACAACATGCATTAGTAGGAACCAACAGTTACATGAGTACCAAAAAAAGGGGCATTTACATACATACCACCCAGTTCCTACTAATTTGTATATCTAATACCTGAACTTTTATTTTTACATTTCTACCACCCAAATCTTTGTATCTCCCAACAAATGCAGAAGTTTTAAAAAATAAAAAAAAGGGGGGAAAAGGGCATTAAAAAAAGAAAAAGAAAAGAATAAAAAAACATGGGCCGGGCTCAGAAGATTGTGGAATCTATTATATAATACCACTGATTTTTGCATGAGAAGCTTTNTTCCAAGTGTCACAAAATTCCACCAGGCGTGCAAAAAAGAAATCCTTAAAAGAAGCAGCTTTTTAACCGATTTCAAAGAAGAAACCTTAAAAAATAAAGAATGTAGAACAGGTTAATAGAGGCTATCCAATAAATTCTTGATACATCACCATCATTAGAAGAGAACAAGACCTAGACGTCCCATAATGTCAATAATAATTGCCTCTCCAAAAGAAATTTCACTGGTTTAGTAGGCAAAACAATACTGCAACAATCCTCAAGGCATATGCAATAAGCCTTCATGCTTGTTCTATCATAAAATCCACGAAAACAGAATATGTACTTTCATTATAGACTAATTGAAAACTCAGCATTACATAAATAGCACTCAAAACATTGCTATTGAGAAAACTAGCACCTAGAAGATTTTTGAAAGTGGCATCCCTTGTAAATAAGGGAGGAATCTCAACCTCTATCGAACGATATTTTGTGGACATTCAAGTGTCTTAATCATGTCGGAATTAATTGATATTGAGCCTGTTGGATTTGTCCCATCGAGCTCGATTCAATTATAAACTTGTCAGATTTGAAATCTATTTGACCCTCCAATTGTCCACCAAAAACTTTCAAAAGTNATATACATAGCACACAAATCTTAAGTATGTAAATTTTCCTGTTTTTAATCTCACCTCCAAGTGTCACAAAATTCCACCAGGCGTGCAAAAAAGAAATCCTTAAAAGAAGCAGCTTTTTAACCGATTTCAAAGAAGAAACCTTAAAAAATAAAGAATGTAGAACAGGTTGATAGAAGCTATCCAATAAATTCTTGATACATCACCATCATTAGAAGAGAACAAGACCTAAACGTCCCATAATGTCAATAATAATTGCCTCTCCAAATGAAATTTCACTGGTTTAGTAGGCAAAACAATACTGCAACAATCCACAAGGAATATGCAATAAGCCTTCATGCTTGTTCTATCATAAAATCCACGAAAACAGAATATGTACTTTCATTATAGACTAATTGAAAACTCAGCATTGCATACATAGCACTCAAAACATTGCTATTGAAAAAACTAGTACCTAGAAGATTTTTGAAAGTGGCATCCCTTGTAAATAAGGGAGGAATCTCAACCTCTATCGAACAATATTTTGTGGACATTCAAGTGTCTTAATCATGTCGGAATTAATTGATATTGAGCTTGTTGGATTTGTCTCATCGAGTTTGATTCAATTATAAACTTGTCAGATTTGAAATCTATTTGACCCTCCAATTGTCCACCAAAAACTTTCAAAAGTGGTTTAATGGCTTGATCTGTGCTCCATTTGACTCAGATTAAATCAATTTTGATGTCATTGGATTCATCTCGTAGAGATGGTCAATTTGCTATAAGTTTGTTGAAATGGGAGCTTCAAATGAATTTTAATTTGAATAAAAAAAAATTTTAGTTAAAGAATGCCACGGGATATGGGTCGATCGCCTTTAGCCTCATACTAAATAATGAAAATTTGTTGATGATGTATCAATCTTGAAATATAAAGCCAAACCATTAAGCAAAATATGGCAAAATTTAACACTTGAAATGCCTAACATTTACCGAATCTAGATTTACAGAGCGCTGCTAAAACTTATCTGAATCCTATTTGGAGCCAAACAACCCCATTGCTGCTTCACTNCTGTGCTCCATTTGACTCAGATTAAATCAATTTTGATGTCATTGGATTTATCTCGCAGAGATGGTCAATTTGCTATAAGTTTGTTGAAATGGGAGTTTCAAATGAATTTTAATTTGAATAAAAAAAAATTTTAGTTAAAGAATGCCACGGGATATGGGTCGATCGCCTTTAGCCTCATACTAAATAATGAAAATTTGTTGATGATGTATCAATCTTGAAATATAAAGCCAAACCATTAAGCAAAATATGACAAAATTTAACACTTGAAATGCCCAACAAATTCATGGTTGAATGAGCTTTAACATTTACCGAATCTAGATTTACAGAGCGCTGCTAAAACTTATCTGAACCCTATTTGGAGCCAAACAGCCCGATTGTGCTTCACTGAACAGAACCCGACAGCCCAAAGCTTGCTGCATCCCTTGGAGATATAGAGAGAGAAACCAAATCTGTCTTCACAAACACACTAAGAGAGAGAAATATGAAGATAAGAAAAGCCTCAGCCATTGTTAACGAGATTAATATGCACAACAACAGCATAGAATCAATAACACGACANATTTAGTTAAAGAATGCCACGGGATATGGGTCGATCACCTTTAGCCTCATACTAAATAATGAAAATTTGTTGATGATGTATCAATCTTGAAATATAAAGCCAAACCATTAAGAAAAATATGGCAAAATTTAACACTTGAAATGCCCAACAAATTCATGGTTGAATGAGCTTAACATTTACCGAATTTAGATTTACAGAGCGCTGCTAAAACTTATCTGAATCCTATTTGGAGCCAAACAACCCCATTGCTGCTTCACTGAAAAGAACCCGACAGCCCAAAGCTTGCTGCATCCCTTCAAGATATAGAGAGAGAAACCAAATCTGTCTTCACAAACACACTAAGAGAGAGAAATATGACGATAAGAAAAGCCTCAGCCATTGTTAACGAGATTAATATGCACAACAACAGCATAAAATCAATAACACAACAATACAGACAGATATAAAGCTAAACACAACAACTCAAAAAGGCTGCACTTGTCCCATTCTGCCAACAAACTATATCAATTGTAAACTCCACAACACCACAATAAGTATGAAGTTTCGTTACAGATTAATAGAGAGCTCAGCAAAACTACTCGGACAGGTGCACTCTTTCCAACCGCCATAAAACTACATTTACAGCTAATCTATAATGAGAGCATAAAAAAGGACTTCATTCCAACAAGGAAAAAAATGAGAAGCCAAGAACAAAAAGAGTGCTCGGATGAAACTCAAATCCATCTAAAAGCAGAATAAACAAGTTTTCCACCGGTTATGGCAGCAATGGCTGCTTAACTGCTTAAGAATCTATAGGCCATCTTGAGAAGCCGCATCATCATCATAGGAAGACTAGAACTCCTCATAGGCCAGAAGCACATGATGGCTAACCTACAAATCACCATCACCCTAATATACTCTTCATCATAAGTGGAGCAAACTGTGATGCACCAGTGCAGGTTATATGCAATGTCTCGATAATATGAGCCCAACATCATCGAATAAATCACCTAAAAGTATAATTGGAACCTTCGAAACATTAAATGAAAAGTAAAATATTCTATGAATTTAGCATGCTTAATTTCGAATCATGCAACTTGCTGAGAGGAAACCAACGAGCCTAAGATCACTTAATTCCGAACTCTTTGAAGGGAACAATCTATGATCAAAAGAATTATAATATTGTCCGTCCGACAAAGTGTTTTACGATCTTAGTTAAATTTATCATAGTCCAACACCTTAAACATAATAAATAAGAAACCATTTTCAGTATGAAANTCAGAAGCACATGATGGCTAACCTACAAATCACCATCACCCAAATATACTCTTGAACATAAGTGGAACAAACTGTGATGCACCAGTGCAGGTTATATGCAATGTCTCCATAATATGAGCCCAACATCATCGAATAAATCACCTAAAAGTATAATTGGAACCTTTGAAACATTAAATGAAAAGTAAAATATTCTATGAGTTTAGCATGCTTAATTTCGAATCATGCGACTTGCAGAGAGGAAACCAACGAGCCTAAGATCACTTAATTCCGAACTCTTTGAAGGGAACAATCCATGATCAAAAGAATTATTATATTGTCTGACAAAGTGTTTTACGATCTTAGCTAAATTTATCATAGTCCAACACCTTAAACATAATAAATAAGAAACCATTTTCAGTATGAAAGAGCGATTGAAAACATGACAGCTAAATATGAACTAGGGAAGAGAGACAACAATCATCAACCACTACCAACACCCATTAGTCCATCATACTACCCACTACCACATTAAAACTTTAAACTGATTCCAGAGTTATATGTGATACGCCACCAACAAATTTTCATCACCTAGCACAAATCTTGAAGCATAACACGAATCTCGAGGCAATCTTTTGAGCAAGAAACATTCAAACTTCAATTAAGAGTCATCTAGAGCTCCGATTTCAACAAACTTATAGTCGAACTGATCTACTTGATGAGACAGACACAATGATATCAAAATTAGTTCAATCTGAACCAAATAAAGCTCAAGTCAAGTCATTAAACAACTCTTGAAAGATTTCTAGATATATTTAGAAGGTCAAACAATGTCGAATCTAGCAAACTTAAAGTCGAATCGAGCGTCTCAACAAAACGAATCCAACGGGCCCAAGATCGCTCAATTGCAATATCATTAAGACAATCAAATTTCCATTAAATGCCGACTGATCAAAACAAGTTATCTGGACCGTCTGATCAAAGTAGTTTAAATTCCTCAATTAATTGGAACCGCAACACTATAAAAAGAGCCCCACCCACTCATGAGGAAGAGAAAAGCTTCAAGTCTGAAGAAGAGCTTGAAGTTTTGAGGAGCTGAAGTACAGCATAACTCCAGTCATCGTCGACTCCAGTCACTGTCGATCACTGCCGACTGCCACTGAACACCACCTGCCGGCCTCCACCGATTGCCATCGATCGCTGCCAACTTCTCACAACAAGTTTACTCGTGAAGTGAATTTGTAGCTTCGAAAAGTGTTCAACCCTTTCCAGCCTGTGGGACTAGGGACTATACATGTAATATCCAGTTTATAACACATTTCTTCAACTGGGCTAGACCTCGTGACTTTTTTATGGGTTTTCCACGTAAAACTTTTGGTGTCACTATTAGTTGCTTTCTTTTATCTAACTGTATATTGAATTCTCGTGCAACGCTAAAACGATAATCCATTTCTCTACTGCCGCAAATTTTCTAGCATGCATCAATACGAAAGGAGGATCATTTACATACATACAACTGTCAGCGCTAAAAAGTTCGGGGGTTGCCCGTAAGAAACTGTCGGTCGCTGGAAGTGAAGTCCCGTCGCCCGCTTCGGAATGACGTTTTTAATTTACATATATATATATATATATATATATATNATAGTTTTCCCCAAGACGCGCCATCGCAATGAAACGAATGTCCCCCTGGGCAAAATCGATGTTCCGAACGCATCAGCACAGTCTGTTTCGTCATCCGGAGCCGTCCGGGCAACCTCGTCGTCGATCGGGTTAAAAACGCGTCGCGGTCCGACTCCTATGAGAATTTTGGCTCGAATTCAAACAAACGGGACGGCGAAGAGCGTAGCAACGCCGAATCGATGAGTAAAGTCAATCCTAAGGCTTGCAGTCCTATAGGAGTGCTCCCTGAGTTCCTTCGGAGTAGACTTACCTGCTAGGCAATAACGGTCAAAATGACTACATGGAATGTCAAGTCGAGCGAAGAAAAGCTCAGAATTGCTAACGGGAAGGGCTCCTTCACTAGTTTTCTAGGAGTAGTCGACAGAAAGGTTCTACGGCTAGATATTAGGCTACTAAGGAGAGGAAAACTACACATTGACCGAAAGCGAGGTCAACAAGAACTTCAACTTGCTCTAAGAATAAAGATTCATTCTGCTGCAAAACTATGCTACTTCCATCACTTGTCAGACTGCAATGCACATCTGCTGCTTTGTGGTAGAGTTTTCATTACCATGTCAATTAACTTTATATTTACAACACCTTTTTGTGGCATCTAACATCTAAAGAGCACAAGAATTACAAAAGCAAATAAAAAAATTGATGGCAGGAAATAACGATAGAAGAATTTGCAACCAGCAAAATCACCGCTTTTATCAACAATTTGATCGGCGTTGCATGTAAATGCCCCTTTTTTTCTAGGCAATGAGGGTGAAAAAAAAAAAACAAAGTTTTTCAGTAAATTTTAATTAATACCAAAACAATTTAATTCAAAACTTAAAATTTAAAAAGATAAATATTCTCCCCTTTTCTTCTATTTAATAACAACATTTTAGTTATTCTTTATATTTTATAATTATTTATAAATATATTTAAACATTAATAATTTTATATAATATTAACATTTTAATTCATAAAGGCACTGCTTCGCTGCATTCTGTGCTTTCAATCAAAAATAAAACCTTGAGCATCAATTATTTAACATCTACCACTTTCTAGGGGCATTTGTATGCATAGCACACAATTCTTATGTATTGAATATCACTCACGTAAACTTCACATCCACACAATATCAAATAAAAGATGGGACTATTACCTTCTTTTTTTAAAGTGAAATACAGATTTTCATGCATAGATTTACCACCAAAGTGTTGTAAATATGAAAGTTTATGTGTGAGATTTGTAAAAATAAAAGAATTGTGTGCTAAATATGTAACTTTACCAATTTTTTACCTCACCTCCAGATGCCATAAAATTCCTTGCGTGCAAAAAAGAAATCCATAAAAGAAGCAGCTTTTTGACCGATTTCGAAAAAGCTTCAAAAATAAAAAATGTAGAACAGGAGCTCCAACAAATCCTTGAGTTAAAGGGGAATAACACCTAGGCGTCCCAAATGTCAGTCGTACTTAATAATCTCCATCGCTCCTCCAAATGAAACTTCACCGGATTAGTAGATAAAAAGCAATACTGCAACAATCCTAAAGGAATATGCAATAAGCCTTCATGGATCTATCATAAAATCCATGATAACAGAGTAAGTATGTACTTTCATTATACACTAATTGAGAGCTCAACATTGCATACATAGCACTCAAAACATTGCTCCTCCAAAAGAAATTTTACTGGATTAGTAGGTAAAATAATACTGCAACAATCCTCAAGGAATATCCAATGAGCCTTCATGCTTGATATATGATAAAATCCATGACAACAGAATAAGTATGTACTTTCATTATAGACTAATGAGAGCACAACATTACCTACATATCACACAAAACATTGCTATTTGCAAAACTAGCACTCAGATGATTTCTGGGAGTGGCATCCCCTGTAAATAAGAGAGGAATCTGAACCTCTATCGGATGACATTTTAAGGATATTTAAGTGTCTTAATGATGTTGGAATTCATTGATCTTGGGCTCATTGGATTTGTCCCATCGAAACACTCGATTCAACTAAAAGCTAGTCAGATTTAGAATCTATTTGACCTTCCAATTGACCACCAAAAACTTCTAAAAGTGGTTTAATGGCTTGATTTGTGCTAGATTTCACTCAAATTGGATCAATTTTGATGTCATTGGATTCATCTCGTAGTGCTGGCAGTTTCCTATAAGTATGCTGAAACGGAAGCTACGGACGATTTTTAATTTGACTCGGATCACCTTAGTTCATGAATGCCTTGAGGTACATCCAACGCCTGAAGTTTCAAACTAAATGACGAAAATATGTTGATGACATATGAATCTTGAAATATAAAGCCAAACAATTGATCAAAATAAAGCAAAATTTAACATTAATAGATTTCATTCTTTAATAAACTTAACGTTTAATGAATCAAGATTTACTGAGTACTACCAAAACATACTTTGAATCATTTTTGGAGCCAAACAGCCACATTGCTGCTTCACTGAAAAGAACCCCACGGCCCAAACTCTTCTTCATAACCTAAAAAAACAAAATTTAAATAAGCTAAATTTAACATTATTAAGCTAACACAACATTTAACTTAATAATGTCAACATACGCATCTCAAACAAGAAAAAATTTTTTTATTGTGTTAGGTTATGAAGAAGAGTAAATTTTTTATGGAAGCATACAATCACTAGTATACTTAAAAAAATCCTCACTTAAAAAAAAAAACACAAAAAATCTAATGCCTTAGCTCAGTATAATTTTCCAACACACACTGATAGAAATGCACGAGAACAATATTTTTTTACGTGGAAAAGATTGCAATGAGCATCATCACCACCACCTCTGTGTGGAAGTTGATGCAGAAATTCCTTGAAATGTCGAATGAAAATATAGACGGAAAAACCATCAACATCATTACAAGCATTGAGAGGAGACCCTTAAATTTTTACAAAACTAACAATTTTTTAGGAAGATTTACATACATCACTTAATTGCCATGTATGGAGGTATTTAAAATCCAAACTTCAATTTTTACATACATACCACCTTATCTATGAATGAAAAGATGTATATCACGTTTAAAAATTAAAATGATGGTAATTTTGATGTGATATAAAAGATTTGTGGGGATAAAAGTTCAGGAAAATTTCAGTGTTAGGTAAATACATAAAAATTGGGTGGTATACTTTTGCATGTTGCATATGGTCCTAGTTTTAATTACTGTAAATGACCAGGGTTTTTTAATCAAGTTCAGGCTATTACAAATGGTATCGAGCATAACAACAAACTAAAGATGGAAACTATAACGATTGATATAGCTTTTGGAGTGAGAATTGGAATTTCATTTAAAACTTTAAAGTTAAGCGTGGTGCTAGAACAATCCTATACATAAAATAGGATCCGGTAAACTGCGTGGTGCAATTAGCATGGTGCTACAATAATCCTATACATGAAATAACATATTTAACCTTTAAAAATTGAGTTACAGTGATGTCTTTTAAGCGATAAAAAATTTTAGTGGTATGTATGTAAATATAAAAGTTTAGGCTTTAGATATATAAATACATAAGAATTGTGTGGTATGCATATAAATGCCAACTTGTTTGAAAAAACTCAGAACTGCTATTGTGAAATACTGGTAACTAAAGCATAAATGAAAAACTAAACAACTAGCTCTCACTCCAGCAAGTGGCCAAGCCCTAAGAGCCTATTGATTGTGCCGGTTGCCTTTAAAGGTCAGCCGTGATGGCACTTCTCAATGCATAAGAAGTTAACTTTACCCATTGAATTAAAACATATGCATACTTCACTGTATGATTCCATTCACAAACACAATGAAAACCTGAAAAAAAAAACATGATTAGCATAAGGTTTTCATTATTCAATTAATTGGTTATTCATTCAAACGAAACAAATCAATAAGTTAGATATTCAAATCTTTTCTCCTCAACCAAACAAATGGCTGAAAACTAATTTAAATACAGCTTCCACGTTGTTATATTTCTATCTCATTTCTCCTTCAAACAACACTAGGTCATTGGGAAAGGTCGGGGAAGAAACATGACCTCCATGAGGATGTAAACCAAAATTTCAATTCCATTATCCGACATTTGAGAACCACAAAACCCCAGCACAAAGATAAAAACTCTAATCCTTTAGATTAGCACATTAAAGAAAATTTAACTTAATCCCCACCAATTTTTTTTTTGGAAATTTAAAACCCACGGTTCTGATAAATCTCACTTCTGCTCCATTATTGGTTAAATCCAATGCAAATTAACTCCCATCATTCACGGGATAAAAAGAAATGTCTTGCTAAAAAATAATAATCCTAAACAAAATAACCTAAAATTTATTATGGTTTTGCAAGCTTAATTGCAATGTGAAACAAGTTGTTGGCAACAAAATTTGGGCAGAATTTAAGCAGTATTTAAACTAAATCAGGCCAAGCAACAAAAACAATACTCCCATCATTCATGGGATATAAATACTCCATTGCTCAAAAATAATAAATCCTAAAGAAATCTCTTTTATATAAAGATGCAGTTCAAATCCTCTTAAATTATCAGTTTCAAGAAAGAGAGCAAATCATTGTTGAAATTCATCAGAAAATAAAAGCATTGGTTTCCTGATGATAATCAGGCCATCCAAAATGCCTCTGGCAGCTGCTGCCAGATGCACCTGCCCCAACTGCAGTGACAACATGCAGCCCAATGTTTCCTCAACTCACCGGTCACCACCTCCACCGCTAACCCCGGCCATCAGCAGTCATAGGCCACCTCAATCGTTAACAGGCGTAATTTACATTTAATTTATTTTTTTTTTCAAACGAAAAAAGATAAATGTTAACGAAACAATTTCATCCTGCAACAAATGATGACAAAGTAGAACAAAAGGTTACCTAGAAACTCCCTACAAAAAGTTCATTTTGAACGCTACACTTACTACAATGCCGATGCACAACATGAATATATGTATATCTACATATTTATATTGATAAAAAAATTTAGTGGTATGTATGTAAATATAAAAGTTTAGGTTTTAGATATATAAATACATAAGAATTGTGTGGTATGCATCTAAATGCCAACTTGTTTGCAAAACCATAGATCTGCTATCATGAAATACTGGTAACTAAAGCATAAATGATAAACTAAATAACTAGCTCTCACTCCAGCACGTGGCCAAGCCCTACGAGGCTATTGATTGTGCCGGTTGCCTTTAAAGGCCATCCGTGATGCCTCCTAGTATAGCAAAAAATGTAAGCAGCAAAATGGCACTTCTCAATGCATAAGAAGTTGTTTTACTGAGAAAATTAAAACATATGCACACTTCACTGTATGATTCCATTCACAAACTCAATGACAACCTGAAAAACAAAAACCTGATTAACATAAGGTTTTCATTGTTCAATTAATTGGTTATTCCTTCAAACGAAACAAATAAATTAGATATTCACACCTTTTCTCCTCAACCAAACAAATGGCTGAAAACTAATTTCAATAGGCCATTGGGAAAGGTGGGGGAATAAACATGACCTCCATGAGGATGTAAACCAAAATTTCAATTCCAGCATCATCCAACATTTGAGAACCACAAAACCCCAGCACATAGATAAAAACTCTAATCCTTTTAGAGTAGCACATTAAAGAAAATTTAGCTTAATCCCCACCAATTTGCTTTTTTGGAAATTTAAAACCCACGGTTTTGATAAATCTCACTTCTGCTCCATTATTGGTTAAATCCAATGCATATTAACTCCCATCATTTACGGGATAAAAAGAAATCTCTTGCTCAAAAAATATTAATCCTAAATAAAATAACCTAAAATTTATTATGGTTTAGCAAGCTTAATTGCAATGTCAAAGAAGTTAGTAACAAAATTGGGCAGAATTTAAGCAGTGTTTAAACTAAATCCTGCCAAGCAACAAAAACATTACTCCCATCATTCATGGGATATAAATATTCCATTGCTCAAAAATAATAAATCCTAATGAAATCTCTTTAATATAAAGATGCAGTTCAAATCCTCTTAAATTATCAGTTTCAAGAAAGAGAGCAAATCATTATTGAAATTCATCAGAAAAATAAAAGCATTGTTTTCCTGAAAATAAACAGGCCATCCTAAATGCCTCTGGCAGCTGCTGCCAGACGCACCTGCCCCCAACAGCAGTCATCGCATGCANATGAGGGACAGATGCTAGAGTGGAACGAAGATAGCCAGTGGAGTGGAGCGGAAGAATCTGTCCAATCAAGGGAGTTTCGTTATGTGGGTTGGGGGTGCGGGGGCAATTATCCGACATTTGATAACCACAAAACCCCAGCACATAGATAAAAACTCTAATCCTTTTAGAGTAGCACATTAAGGAAAATTTAACTTACTCCCCACCAATTTTCTTTTTTGGAAATTTAAAACCCACGGTTTTGATAAATCTCACTTCTGCTCCACCATTGGTTAAATCCAATGCATGTTAACTCCCATCATTTACGGGATAAAAAGAAATCTCTTGCTCAAAAAATAATAATTCTAAACAAAATAACCTAAAATTTATTAGGGTTTAGCAAGCTTAATTGTCAAACAAGTTGGTAACAAAATTTGGGCAGAATTTAAGCAGTATTTAAACTAGAACCTGCCAAGCAACAAAAACATTACACTCCCATCATTCATGGGATATAAATATTCCATTGCTCAAAAATAAAAAATCCTAAAGAAATCTCTTTAATATAAAGATGCAGCTCAAATCCTATTAAATTATCAGTTTCAAGAAAGAGAGCAAATCATTATTGAAATTCATCAGAAAAATAAAAGCATTGTTTTCCTGAAAATAAACAGGCCATCCTAAATGCCTCTGGCAGCTGCTGCCAGACGCACCTGCCCCCAACAGCAGTCACCGCATGCAGCCCAATGTTTCCTCAACCCACCGGCCACCACCTCCCCCGCTAACCCCGGCCACCAGCAGCCATAGACCAACTCAATCGTTAACAGGTGTAATTTACAATTAATTTAATTTTTTTTTTCAAACAAAAAAAGATAAATGTTAAAGAAACAATTTCATCCTGCAACAAATGATGACAAAGAAGAACAAAATGTTAACAAGAAACTCCCAACAAAGGGTTCATTTTGAATGCTACACTTACTACAATGCCGATGCACAGCATGAATATATGTATATCTACATGCATATATTGATAAAAAAAGAGAGAGAGAGAGAGAGAGAGAGAGAGAAATCTTCAGTACTGGCAATTGCAGAGTGCTTTAACAATGAAATACATCAAAATGACAATTAAAATGCATCAAAATGGCAATTGTAGAGAAAGAGAAGCTTTATTTATGCCTCCCCAACGCGTGCCTAAGTTCAGAGAAAATGATAATATCAGTTGCTTGAAGATGGATATCAGACCATCCGTCATAATTTACCTTTTTTGGATCCAGAATAACTGAATCACCATAAGATCTGCAGACATTGAACAGTAAAGCTTCGCAACTACACTCTCTCAAGTAAATAAGCCCCCAATCATCAATATTTCAAAACACCTACAACATTTAAATATGATGCATAGATAGATTGAAAGATGGAGACAGATAGAGAGAGAGAGAGAGTGGGCCTTCATATCTTCAGTGCTGGAAATTGAACTTCCACAATGAAATACATTAAAAAACAACTGAAATCAATCATAGAGAAAGAAAAGCTTTATTTCTTTCAGCTCAACTAGTGCCCCAAGTTCGGAGAAAATGGGAGCATCAGTTGCATGAAGATGGATTTCAGACCATCCTTGATAATTTATCTTTCTCGGATTTAGAAAAACTGAATCACCAAAGATCTGCAGAAATTTAACAATAAGGCTCTGCAACTACATTTTCTCAAGTAGAAATGTGCCAATCATTAATATTTCTATTGGATTACATCAGGAATCGGCTTTAAGCTCGTATCGTTTAGCCTTAGTTATAAATGCTTTTACTAGACATTTACAGAAGGATTTACCTTGGTGTATGCTTTTTTGCTGATGATGCCCTTCTCGTGGATAAGACGAGAGAGAAAGCTCAGAAAAAACATAATATATCCAAGTCTACATTGGAGTCTAAAGGCCTCCGTTTGAGTAGAACTAAAAATGAATACATGGAATATAATTTTAGTAGTAGCTCTAGTGAAAGAAGTGTAATTGTGGGTGATCAAATTATTAAAAGGTGTGAATGCTTTATTGAAGTGTAGGAATGCTTCGGGCCTATTGTGTGATAAAAAAAATACTGCTTAGACTGAAATGAAAATTTTATAAAATGGTGGTGAGACCTGCAATGCTCTATGACGACAATGATGGCCTTTAAAAGAGAAGCAAAAAACTAGGTTAAGTGTTGTCGAGGTGAGAATAATTAGGTGGATGAGTGGCTTTTCACTTAGAGACAAAATGCGAAATGAATATATCCATGATAGGGTTGGTTTAGCTCCAGTGGCGGACAAAATTAGAATCAACTTAGAAGATTTGGTCAATTTAAATGTCGATCATCTGATGATCTGATTAGGAGAATAGATGTTTTCAATTAGACTTCAGTTAAAAAAAGCAGAGGCAGGCCTAGAAAAACTTGTGCATATTCATTAGATTTAAACAAAAATAATACACTCAATAAGATGCAATGGAGATAAAAGATTCATGTAGCCGACCCCACTTCGTGGGGATAAAGCTTTGTTGTTGTTTCTGTTGTTGTATCTACAACTAAATAGAACTGAGTGTAGGAATATTTAATTATGCAAGATCGAATGGTATTCACCAATAAATCACCTCAAGCTCCCACCAATGATATTTGATAAAATACACAACGGAATAACTTGGTACAAAAACCCAGAAGTCGTGCTTCCACCACAACAACCCCATTTGTTACAAATACGCATTACAACAAGCAAATTTTTGTGCATTTAAAGCCCACTATTTGGATAAATCTCATTTTTCCTCCATTATCATTAAAATCCAACATTTAATAAATCTCATCATTAATATGATATAAAGGATTACTCTCACTAGCAATTAATAAATCCGGAAGCAAATAGGCCAATATTATATAACAATTTAGCAAAATTTACAAATTGAAATGCCGAAGATTTCATGTTTTATGGAGATTTACAAATTTTACAGAGGGTTCATTTAGGGGGCTGGTTGAGAGGTTGTATTGTTTGAACCGCACTACCAGAACATTTAGAAAACAAGCTTTTGCTTGTTTTCTCACAAAATTGTGGTGGAAAAGTTGTATTTCACAACCTACCAGTTAAGTACGGTGTCTGCTAGAAAGCTAAAAAAAAAATTTTTAAATATTTTTTTTTTTTTTAAATAAAAAAAAAATGTAATTGCAACCACAATTTCTTAGACGGTAGTTTCCTCTGCATCAACTTCATAGTTGCTTGTTACAATGGTTGTAACTACCCCAAACAGACCCCAAATCCTCATTGAGTTGAATCCTACATGTAGCCAAACAGCCCCATAGATAGTACAAAAAAGTTAACATAATAGAATTCAGTAAACTGCATGGTGCAATTAGCATGGTATTAGAATATTACTATAAATGAAATAGCATATTTCACTATTAAAAAGTTAGTAATAGTTATATTTTAATGTGATATTAAAAATTTGAGTGTTATGTATGTATATGAAAGTTTAAGTGTTGGACATATAAGTAAATAAGAATTGGGTGGCAAGGTAAGCATATAAATGCCAACTTGTTTACCAAACATGGGATCCGCTGCTGTGAGATAATGGTAACTAAAGCAAATCCGATCAACTAGACAAGTAGCTTTCACTCCAACACCTGACCAAGCCCTACAAGGCTAAAATTGTTTTCGATTGCACCGATTGCCTTAAAAGGCCATCCTTGATGCCTCGCCGATACAACAAAATTGGAAGGAGCTAAAAAATGCTTTCCAATTCATAACATGTTGATTTTACCCATGAAATTAAAACACATGCATACTTCTCGCTATGATTCCATTCATAAACTCAATGAAAACCTAAAAATAGAAACAATATTAACATAAGGTTTTCATTCTTTGACTAATTGGTTATTTCTTCAAATGAAACAAATAAATAAAAATTAGTTATTCACACTTTTTCTTCTCAACCAAACAAATGCTAGAAAACTAATTTTAATTCAACTTCCGCTTGTTCTATTTCTATTTCATTTGTATTACCTCTCATTCAATTCCCTTTAACAAAACTAGGACATTGGGAAAGGTGGTGGATGAAAGCCACAATTATTCAAGCATGATTGATGACCTGATCAAATTTTTGCAATGTTCATGACCTCCATAAGGATGTAAAACAAAATTCCAATACTAACATTATCCCACATTTGAGCGACACAAAACCCCCAGTGTGTAAATAAAAACTCTAATACTTTGCAAACCAATGAAATAAATGATCCGTAAAGCCAAATAATCATAATAAGGCCACTTTTCACTTCAAGCGCCTTTATCATGTCATGCATGACATCATATAGTAGCAAATTGAGCTTAATGCCAACCAAATGGTTCTTTGGAAATTTAAAGCCTTATAAATCTCACTTTTGCTCCATTATAGGATAAAGTTCAATGTATATTAACTCCCATCATTCATGGTAAATAAAAGAGTTTTCTCATTCAAACATAAGAAATCCTAAGGAAATAACCCAAAATTTTATCATGGTCAAACACAATTTAACAATTGCAGATGCCAAATAGGTTTTGGTTACAAATTTGTGCAGAATTTAAGCAAGTATTTGAACTAAATCCTGCCAAACAAAAAAAATGTAACTAACATCAGTCACAACATATAAAGAAATTCTCTCACCAAAAAATAATAAATCTTAAAGAAAGTAGCAAAAAAATTTATCATGACTTAGTACAGTTTAAAAATTGCAATGCCAAATAGGCTGTCGGTAGCAGAATTTGTGGTGATTTTAAGCAGTATTTAAACCAAATCCTCCAAACAACAAAAAAGACACAAAATTTTCTCCTGTTTCATGTGTTGTATATGTAAGCAGTCCATTTTTTATAATTTTAAACAATTTTTTGGGACAAATTATAAAACACTTTAAAATATAAATGAATTTAAAATTTATTGTTTAGTTCATTTTTTTTTATTTATTCGAAATTTGATGAATTTATACATCCTTATATAAAAATAATATCACTGCCGCCACCATCTTAGGTCACCGTGGCCAACGATCGTCATTGTCACACTTATACAAGTGTCCTATTTAAATAATATTATAAAAAAAGATGCACAAGAACATGCACAAAACGTACAGTCACTTGGGTCTTAAATTAAAGAATTAAAATTTTCTGAAAAAATATAACTATNGGAGAGAGACAGAGAGACAGAGAGAGAGAGAGAGAGAGAGAGAGAGAGAGATCTTCAGTACTGGCAATTGCAGAGTGCTTTAACAATGAAATACATCAAAATGACAATTAAAATCCATCAAAATGGTAATTGTAGAGAAAGAGAATTTATTTATTCCTGCCCAACGCGTGCCCAAATTCTGAGAAAATGATAATATCAGTTGCTTGAAGATGGATATCAGACCATCCATCATAATTTACCTTTTTCGGATCTAGAACAACTGAATCACCATAAGATCTGCAGACATTGAACAGTAAAGCTTCGCAACTACACTCTCTCAAGTAAATACGCCCCCAAGCATTAATATTTCAAAACACCTACAACATTTAAATATGATGGATAGATAGATTGAAAGATGGAGACAGATAGAGAGAGAGAGAGAGTGGGCATTCATATCTTCAGTGCTGGAAATTGAACAGTACTTACACAATGAAATACATTAACAAACAACTGAAATCAATCATAGAGAAAGAGAAGCTTTATTTCTTTCAGCTCAACCAGTGCCACAAGTTCGGAGAAAATGGGAGCATCAGTTGCATGAAGATGGATTTCAGACCATCCTTGATAATTTATCTTTCTCGGATTTAGAAAAACTGAATCACCAAAGATCTGCAGAAATTTAACAATAAGGCTCTGCAACTACACTTTCTCAAGTAGAAATGTGCCAATCATTAATATTTTTGTTGGATTACATCAAGAATCGGCTTTAAGCTCGTACCTTCTAGCCTTAGTTACAAATGCTTTTACTAGACATTTACAGAAGGATTTACCTTGGTGTATGCTTTTTTGCTGATGATACCCTTCTTGTGGATAAGACAAGAGAGAAAGCTCAGAAAAAACATAATATATCCAAGTCTACATTGGAGTCTAAAGGCCTCCATTTGAGTAAAACTAAAAATGAATACATGGAATGTAATTTTAGTAGTAGCTCTAGTGACAGAAGTGTAATTATGGGTGATCAAATTATTAAAGAATGTGAATGTTTTATTGTAGTGTAGGAATGCTTCGGGCCTATTGTGTGATAAAAAAGTACTGCTTAGACTGAAATGAAAATTGGTGAGACCTGTAATGCTCTATGGCACACAATGATGGCCTCTCATAAAACTAAGTGTTGCCGAGGTGAGAATGATTAGGGGGATGAGTGGCTTTTCACTTAGAGACAAAATGCGAAATGAATATATCTGTGATAGGGTTGGTTTAGCTCCAGTGGCGGACAAAATTAGAATCATCTTAGAAGATTTGGTCAATTTAAATGTCGACCATCTGATGATCCGATTAGGAGAATAGATGTTTTCGATTAAACTTAAGTTAAAAAAGGCAGAGGCGGACCTAGAAAAACTTGTGCATATTCATTAGATTTAAACAAAAATAAGACACTCAATAAGACGCAATGGAGATAAAGGATTCATGTAGCTGACCCCACTTCGTGGGGATAAAGCTTTGTTGTTGTTTCTGTTGTTGTATCTACAACTAAATAGAATTGAGTGTAGGAATATTTAATCATGCAACATCGAATGGTATTCACCAATAAATCACCTCAAGCGCCCACCAATGATATTTGATAAAATACACAATGAAATAACTTGGTACAAAAACCCAGAAGTCATGCTTCCACCACAACAACCACATTTCTTACAAATACGCATTACAACAAGCAAATTTTTGTGCATTTAAAGCCCACTATTTGGATAAATCTCATTTTTCCTCCATTATCATTAAAATCCAACATTTAATAAATCCAATCATTAATATGATATAAAGGATTACTCTCACTTGCAAATAATAAATCCGGAAGCAAATAGGCCAACATTATTTAACAATTTAGCAAAATTTACAAATTGAAATGCCAAAGATTTCATGTTTTATGGAGATTTACAAATTTTACAGAGGGTTCATTTAGGGGGTTGGTGGAGAGATTGTATTGTTTCGACCGCACTACCAGAACATTTAGAAAACAAGCATTTGCTTGCTTTCTCACAAAGTTGTGGTGGAAAAGTTGTATTTCACAACCTACCAGCTAAGTACGGTGTCTGCCAGAAAGCTGAAGTTTATTTTTTTTTAAATAAAAAAAAAATTGTAATAGCAACCACAATTTCTTAGACAGCAGTTTCCTCTGCATCAACTTCATAGTTGCCTGTTACAATAGTTGTAACTATCCCAAACAGACCCCAAATCCTCATTGAGTTGAATCCTACATGTAGCCAAACAGCCCCATAGATAGTACAAAAAAGTTAACATAATAGAATTCAGTAAACTGCATGGTGCAATTAGCATGGTATTAGAATATTACTATACATGAAATAGCATATTTCACTATTAAAAAATTAGTAATAGTTATATTTTAATGTGATATTAAAATTTTGAGTGGTATGTATGTATATGAAAGTTTAAGTGTTGGATATATAAGCAAATAAGAATTGGGCAGCAATGTNAAAATTAAAAAAAAATTAAAAGCAATCAATCAATTTTTTATATATATATATGCATTTCACTTTTTAAAATTACACATAGTGGTGCATTAGATGTGATATGAAAGATTTAGATAGCATAAAAGAAAATTTAAAATTTAGGTGTTAAATATGTAAATACTACATAAGAATTCGGTTGAGTCAGACAGAAATCATGACCATAAAATATTGTAATGCGGACAAAAAATCTGAAAGGAATTTCTCACAGGAGAGATGATGGANATCATGACCATAAAATATTGTAATGCGGACAAAAAATCTGAAAGGAATTTCTCACAGGAGAGATGATGGATTACCCCAACATGCACTTGTACACCTAAATTCTAAATAAATAATAATAATAAAAAAGCAACGGCAGCGCAGGAGCAGAAAACAATGAACACACAGATCAATTTTGCCTTCAAGAGTTTATGAACCTAATAAAAATAAATGCTGATATAAAACAAAATTTAAATAAGTATTTTACCTATCAAAACAGCGGGAGGTAGTTAGTTTCCTTTTTTTTTTTTGTTTTCAAAAAACAAAAAACAAAAATTGATCCCAAACAACCCCTTAGCAATTGAGACACCAAAAGTTCATGTTTTAATCATATCAAAATTTCTAAATTTTAATTCAAGGTTTACCAAATCCTCCTAGAGTTAAATCCTGCATGTTTATCGTAAAAAAACAAGACATGATGTAAACACACCCATGCATGAAAAAGGACATTACAGAGCAGTTGAAAGAGGTTCTTTTTAGGGATAATTACAAACATACAACCGAAAAATAATTATTTACAAAATCTACCAACCACGTGATATTTTTGAACAAACTCTAACTTTTAACATTATCCCACTTTTGAGTGACACAAAAATCACAGCATGCAGATCAAAACTTTAATACTTTGCAGACAAACAAAAAATAAGGATTCATAAAGCTGACCCCAAATATCCAGAATAAGACCAATGATAATAAGTCAATTACGATTCACTCACAGCACCATAATTATGCAACACATGACAACATATAGCAACACATTGAAGCAAATTTAGCTTAATCCCCATCAAATGATATTTTGGAAATTTAANAGATTACCCCAACATGCACTTGTAAACCTAAATTCTAAATAAATAATAAAAAAAAAGCAACGGCAGCGCAGGAGAAGAAAACAATGAACACAGAGATCAATTTTGCCTTCAACAGTTTATGAACCTAGTAAAAATAAATGCTGATAAAAAACAAAATCTAAATAAGTATTTTACCTATCAAAACAGCGGGAGGTAGTTAGTTTCCTATTTTTTTGGTTTCTAAAAACAAAAAACAAAAATTGATCCCAAACAACCCCTTAGCAATTGAGACACCAAAAGTTCATGTTTTAATCATATCAAAATTTCTAAATTTTAATTACAAGGTTTACAAAATCCTCCTAGAGTTAAATCCTGCATGTTTATCGTTAAAAAACAAGACATGATGTAAATACACCCATGCATGAAAAAGAACATTACNGCAGGAGAAGAAAACAATGAACACAGATTAATTTTGCCTTCAACAGTTTATGAACCTAGTAAAAATAACTGCTGATAAAAAACAAAATCTAAATAAGTATTTTACGTATCAAAACAGCGGGAGGTAGGTAGTTTCCTATTTTTTTGTTTTCAAAAAACAAAAAACAAAAATTGATCCCAAACAACCCCTTGGCAATTGAGACACCAAAAGTTCATGTTTTAATCATATCAAAATTTCTAAATTTTAATTACAAGGTTTACAAAATCCTCCTAGAGTTAAATCCTGCATGTTTATCGTTAAAAAACAAGACATGATGTAAATACACCCATGCATGAAAAAGAACATTACAGAGCAGTTGAAAGAGGTTCTTTTTTAGGGATAATTACAAAACATGCAACCGAAAAATAGTTATTTACAAAATCTACCAACCACGTGATATTTTTGAACAAACTCTACTTTTAACATTATCCCACTTTTGAGTGACACAAAAATCACAGCATGCAGATCAAAACTTTAATACTTTGCANCGAACAGTTCAGAGCAGTTGAAAGAGGTACTTTTTTAGGGATAATTACAAAACATGCAACCGAAAAATAGTTATTTACAAAATCTACCAACAACGTGATATTTTTGAACAAACTCTAACTTTTAAAATTATCCCACTTTTGAGTGACACAAAAATCACAGCATGCAGATCAAAACTTTAATACTTTGCAGACAAACAAAAAATAAGGATTCATAAAGCTGACCCTAAATATCCAGAATAAGGCCAATGATAATGAGTCAATTACGATTCACACACAGCACCATTATTATGCAACGCATGACAACATATAGCAACACATTGAAGCAAATTTAGCTTAATCCCCATCAAATGATATTTTGGAAATTTAAAGCCGCAGTTTTGACAAACCACACTTTTGCTTCATGATTGGCTAAATCCAAAACTTATTAACTCCAAGCATTCATGGGATATAAAGGACTTCTCTCACTCACTAATAATAAATCCTAAAGAAGATAGCCCAACAATTTATCATGTTTTAGCACAAATTAACAATTGCAAAGCAAAATAAGTTGTTGGTAACAAGATTTCAGCAGAATATATGTAGTACTTAAAACTACATACCGCCAAACAACAAAATTGACAAGTTTAAATCAAAAAAAAATCTTAAAATCTATTTCTCCTCCATTTTACCTTAGAGAAAGAGCAGAGTTACCTTCCCCAATATGCTCAGGTAGGAGCGGAATGGAAAGGGTAGAAAGATGCTGTACTGTTATGCATCAAGCACAAGGGGGAACAGGAGCATAAGCGATGGTTTTGGGCAAACCTAAAATCAGCAATCCTGCAGCTCCTTGCTACGACCTCTGTGGTCGATCAACAATTCTGAAGCAACCCTTTTCGGCCCACACAACCAATTATATCATTGTTTTCAAATTGCCGATATGACAAGCTAGCCCAACAGTCACCATCTATAATATTCATAGCGGACAATTGCCTCCATAGCAATCTACTACAGCCCTTGCAACCTACTCTCACTCAGAACTACATTTATTACAACCAGACGTCTATTATCAAAAAACTATTGTGTACATTTATAATAATCAACTCTGTAATTCTATCTTCCCTAATCCGAGAAAATAGTGGAACCGTGTCTAGCGGTGTAAACGGACGGAACACTCTAGGCTCGCTCGTGTTTGGTTCGTTTATATTTCGAGCTCAAAAAGATTGTTTATGTTCGACTCGTTCGCTTAGCGAACTGACGACGACTTTATATATGCTTAAAAATACAAGAATTTGATATTGTTGCTAGAAAATTTAAATCCACGATAAGGGCGTCAAAAACTTGACAACAGTTATAGATTTGATAAAGATGTGTATAAAATATTCAATAATTGCAAAGTCACATTTATCAACGTAAGTATACGTATCACACAAAAAATACAAGGCTCTAATGGACTAATGGATATCGATCCCACATGGAGTAATATTAGAGGCTACGAGCTAAGATTTAAAAAATCAATACTTAATTACAACAATATAGTTCAAATTGCATATTTGTCACTAATATGCAATTAAAATAAAAATGTAATTTTAATAAACTCTCAATCAACTAATTCTACTAATAAATTTTCTAATGTGAATTTCAATATATAAGAAAGCATCCTTCTCCTTGTCAAAAATTTTAAGTGAATTGATAACTTGAATTAGTTCAAATTGTATTGTGTCAAATAAGAGCATAACTATTCTTTCTGCGGCTAGGCTGAGAGGATACTGGCTCTCACTTCGGAGCTCACACGTTCCCCTCGTCTGAGGGCTAACATCTACACTTCAGCACCCAAACAATAGGACCGAATTGAGGATTTTAGTCCGCCACTCTAAAAACTTCAATTCTACGCCCGATAATTTTTTATTTCTCTATTTATTTGCACCAAACTTTCAAGGACTTTGAACTCCCTAAATCTTGGTTGTAATCTTCACTTTAGTTGTAAAACTCAATATATTTTAACAAATCAATTGGTCAGATTGAAAGTAAATTAATATTAAAGTTAAAAGATCATCACAACTTCTTTAAAATTCTCATGACACAATCAATTCAAATCACCATTTCACAAAATCTCAAGACAAGGAGAAAGACAGAGAACTACGCAGAATTCATAGAGAAGATACGACAAAACATAGAATTTATATATAAAAGCAAAGTCATACAAACTTTAACAAGTAAATACAACTTATCTTTAATTCCTCCCCAAGCAAACTCCTCGAAGTTTCTCTGAATCTCTTCCTTTCTTTACAGCACACAGAATTCTCCTTCGAAGAGACAAGGAGGAAGAAATCTCTCACTTTCTTTCCACACTTACAATCTCTCGAAGAATTCCTCACAATATTAATCACTATCTACACTCTAATGGGCACCACAAACAACAAAGACTCTAACGGACACCGCCAGGACACCAAATTGTTTATTTTAAAGTTGTAGAAGAGTTTTTAAGAGATGCCCAAGCGTCCCTTAAAAAATTGTCCACATTCAATGCATCTGTTGAGAGAACCGAAGTGCTCACCGTTGTTGCCTCGATGGCGTCGTCGGCGGCCTTCTATAGATATTTAATTCTGGACTCTCGGGAAAAACTCGTTGTCGGTGCCCAAGATCAAATCTTCATATTTTGGTCATTTTTACTCTAAATTCGCTCTTTTTTGTAATTTTTTGCTCAAATTACCATAATTCAACATACATGCAACAAAACATCAAAAATACATTTATTTAAAGTGTAATATCATCAAAATCAGTGTAAAATAAATATGAAAATCTCAACATATTTTCTTTTGGTCACGAGCCGTTCACGAACGAAGAGTTGAGTTATTTTGACAACTCTAATCACGTAGTCATAAGATGTTAAGGATTTGGAAAAGATTTAATGTATCATTTGAATCTAATTTAATAAATTTTTTTTCCATTTTCTTAATTTGATGAGTAGTATTTTTAAAAAAATTAATTGACTGCAAGTATATATATATATATATATATATATATATATATATATATAACTGATAGTAGTATATCGAGCCAAAATGAGCCGAACGCGAACGAACAAATATNAATCAACAATTCTGAAGCAACCATTTTCGGCCCACACAACCAACTATACCATTGTTTTCAAATTGCCGATATGACAAGCTAGCCCAACAGTCACCATCTATAATATTCATGGCGGACAATTGCCTCCATAGCAATCTACTACAGCCCTTGCAAACTACTCTCACTGAGAACTACATTTATTACAACCAGACGTCTATTATCAAATAACAATTGTGTACATTTATAATAATCAACTCTGTAATTCTATCTTCCCCAATCCAAGAAAAGAGTGGAGCCGTGTTTAGGGGTGAAAACGGGCGGAACACTCTAGGCTCGCTTGTGTTTGGCTCGTTTATATTTCGAGCTCAAAAAGTTTGTTCATGTTCGACTCGTTCACTTAGCGAGCTGACGGCGACATTATATATGCTTAAAAATACAATAATTTGATATTGTTGCTAGAAGATTTAAATCCCCGATAAGGGCGTCAAAAACTTGACAACGGTTATAGATTTGATAAAGATGTGTATAAAATATTCAATAATTACAAAGTCACACTTATCAACGCAAGTATACGTATCGCACAAATAATACATGACTCTAATGGACTAATAGATATTGATCCCACATGGAGTAATATTAGAGGCTACGAGCTAAGATTTAAAAAATCAATACTTAATTACAACAATATAGTTCAAATTGCATATTTGTCACTAATAAGCAACTGAAATAAAAATATAATTTTAATAAACTCTTAATTAACTAATTCTACTAATAAAGTTTCTAACGTGAATTTCAATATATAAGAAAACATCCTTCTCCTAGTCAAAAATTTTAAGTGAATTGATAACTTGAATTAATTCAAATTGTATTGTGTCAAATAAGAGCATAACTATTCTTTACACTTTGGACTGGACATAAAGAACATTGACTAATCCTATGCTTGGTTACTAAATCTGCGGCTAGGCTGAGAGGATACCGGCTCTCACTTCGGAGCTCACACGTTCCCCTCGTCTGAGGGCTAACATCTACACTTCAACACCCAAACAATAGGACCGAATTGAGGATTTTAGTCCGCCACTCTAAAATCTTCAATTCTACACCCGATAATTTTTTATTTTCTTATTTATTTGCACCAAACTTTCAAGGACTTTGACTGATAGTAGTATATCGAGCCAAAACGAGCCGAACGCGAACGAACAAATATTTGTTCGTGATGTTCGTGTTCGCCTCGTTAGCTTAGCGAAGGAGCCGAACACGAGCTTCTTAATGAGCCGAACACGAGCTTCTTAATGAGCCGAACACGAGTTGTTCGCGAATAACGATCTGTTTTGACAACCCTATCCGTGTCCTCACCATTTATAGTGGATTATTTCAAAAGGGCTAGACCCTGTGATTTTNAATATTTGTTCGTGATGTTCGTGTTCGACTCGTTAGCTTAGCGAAGGAGCCGAACACGAGCTTCTTAATGAACCGAACACGAGTTGTTCGCGAATAACGAGCCGTTTTGACAACCCTATCCGTGTCCTCACCATTTATAGTGGATTATTTCAAAAGGGCTAGACCCTGTGATTTTTTCCCCTTTTCCATGTTTTCCACATAATAAGTCGGGGGGTGTCTCCTCCAGCTAACTTTAGTGTTGGATTTTCGTGCAACACTAAGACAATAATTCATTGCTCTACAACCACAGACCTTTTTGGCATGCATCAATTAACCAAACAAAATATCTAAAAAAGCCTGTCAGCAAAAATAAAGTTAGAGTAATTAAACATTAGCAATAAATATGCTATTACAAGTTCTCTAATATATAACCTTAAAAAATTGCATGAGCATGGAAAACAAAATAAAAGTTTTGTTCAATGATAGAATACGATGATTATTTCAAATTACACAGGAAAAGAATCCTCCCGCATCTGGCAGTACAAATACAGTAATGGCTGCACCACCGAAAGCAGTACCCTGTTAATCTACAAGCTTAAATTTGGAAGNTAAAAGTTTTGTGCAATGATAGAATACGATGATTCTTTGAAATTACACAGGAAAAGAATCCTCCCGCATCTGTCAGTACAAATATAGTAATGGCTGCACCACCGAAAGCAGTACCCTGTTAATCTACAAGCTTAAATTTGGAAGCAACACTTACCACACCGGAGCACTACCACATAAAAAAGTTAAACAGAACCCAAAGCTATATAAATGAAAGTTACATCAAACCACACAGCTCCTTGGTGTTTACATATCTAACACCTAAATTTTAATATTTGCAAGAAAATGTAACCAAAAACCTGGCAGACCCAAAAGGCAAATTCACATATGCTTTACTAGCCCCAAAAGGCGAAGGGCCCACAACCACATAAGAAAGTTAAAAAGAGCCCGGAGCTATATGAAAGGGGGGACATTTACATACATACCACAAAATTCCTTGGTGTTTACGTATGTAACATGTTAATTTTAATATTTGTAAGAAAAGTATTCAAATAATTGGCAGCCCTAAGAGGCAAATTCATGCATTCTTCAATAGCCCCAGAAGGACAAGGCAAAAACATATATGCTTGCATTCATTTAAAACATGTAATTACTGAAACCCTCTTCTTCACCCATTTCCATCTTCTACCAGAAACTCCCGTCTTTCAACCCCCTGCACTCCGAGTCAAAACCGTAGAAGTAAAAGAAGCTTGTTGCATCAACCAGTATTCTTTCAATTAGATTAAATTCCTTAAATCCTTAAGGCTACAGATTCATGCCAAAACAAAAGTAAAATAAAGTGCATGACAAATTCTGCTTAAATCTGGCTACCAATCATTAAAAAGTGTGGAATGAACTGTTCCATTTCTTACATCATTCCTCACAAAAATTCACTTTTTCTACACAAATCCTAAAAAGAGAATTTTTTTTCTTTCGAGAAAGCTTTCCAGTTCATTTATGAGAGCAGTCTCACTGCAAAAAGAAAGGCGGCAAAGATATGAAGGAGAAGCTAATGGAATGAGAGCAATCCGTACGAGGACTCAGCATGGGGAGTTTCCCATGGAGAAGAACGGCATTGGAGACGAGTCGAAGAGGGGCAAGAAAAATGGAGCTTTGAGGAAGAAGATGATCATACAGTGGACAAAGAGTTCCTCAGCATCATGTGCCAGATTCAGGGATGGGATGAAGAGCAGCCAATCATATCGTGGGACCTCATGCCAGCATGGCGGATGAGAGCCAATAGGAGCCTCGAGAAAATTAAGTTAGAATAAAGTTGAGCTGCACAAAGGGAGGGAAGTTGCAGTAAATTTTAGGTTCTTCCAAGAGAAAGTCGTCTTAGATGGTTTGTTCACATTAAGCATCGACCATCTGATAATCGGATTAGTAGAGTAGATGTTTTAGATTTGATTTATGTTAAGAAAGACAGAGGTAGACCTTGGAAGACTTGGGCTTATTGTATAAAAAATGATCTTAATTTTTTAGAACTAAATGAAAATATGACATTAAATAGGACGCAATGGAGAAAAACGATTCATGTAGCCGACCCCATGTAGTGGGATTAAGGCTTTGTTGTTGTTGTTGTTGTAGTACAAAATTTTTATAAAAATTAATTTTTGACTTCTTGATATATCACATCACATCAATTTTTTTAGTATTTTATAAATTACTGTGTTGTGAGCCTTGCATTTCATATTTGAAATCTTTGAAAATCAATTGTTGTTAAATCCTAAATAAAATGTCAAACATGTCAACCGGGTTTAACTGGGTTTAAGTTTAACCGAGCCAAACACTATTCAGAATTCAACAGCATCTGGATTTGAGAATCTGTGTGTACAAGATTTACTAAATCCTTCTTAAATTAAATCCCGGTTGCAGACACCACCTCAGTATTTCAATTTCTGAAAGAAAAGAACAAAAATAGTTGCCACAAAAGTAAAAAAGTTGACAAATGACCGAAAATCATCACATGGAAAAAAGGGAAGCAACTTTCTGACCCATCTCTAAGACAAACAGATGTAGCCAACCCTGCCAACCATCACCATCTTAAGCAAAAACCAGTTAAAACAGAAACGCAAATTTAGATACAAATATGTTTTCATTTCATATTGCAACATACAAGATGAAAAAAAAAAACAAAAAGTGATCCCAAACTGCCAAGGAAAAATATAGAATAGTTTGCTAGAGGGAACCCAAGACAAACATCTAAACAAGAAAAGGCCACAATCTTGCCAAAATGTCAATTGCAAGATAAGTAGTCAAGGTTGCCACAGATCACCATGCATGAATCCCAGTGCTAATGGCAGCAACGGTTACCTAAAGAATATCTTGGTCATCCAAAGATGCCACATCAACACCATAGGAAGCATATGGATCTCTTTATTGGCCAGGTGCACGTGATGGCCACAATGTAAATCATCATTAATGCCCTCAAACATTCTTAATCATAAAAGTAGCAAACGGCAGCACACTAGTACAAGCTATGTATATCAAACATCTAGATGATTACCAAATAAAAGGTCCGACAAGTTTTCTTTTTGGAGACATTACTTTTCCTTGGAGAGTGAAGCACCACTGATGTATTTAAACATACCATCTGAGTTTGGGCAATTGTACAGGGATCATTCAAAAAAGGGTAATAAAACAGAAACTAAGACATTGAAAAGGGGGAAGAAAATGAGAAATCTGAAGCTCAAATTTGCCTTTATGCCATCAAAAAGATTAAGCATTCACGTGTTCTCAACCATGGACGCATTAAGGCATCGGTTCCCCGAAAAAGCATAGACCATCACAACTGCTACATGGCCCTCGCAAGAGATCAAGATCGATAAAGCACCTTGGAGAGGAACAAAGATCGGCTTCCATGTTGAGTTTAAGCATCATCACAATGGATGATCATTTAGCTTCACTTTAAAGAGTCTAGGGACCAACTTAGAACATTACTTGAAAAGAAATACACCAAGCAGGAACTCATGGAAGCAGTGGTTAAACTCAAAGGCACAAGCATTCCAAGCATCTCCATCACCATTGCATGTTAAAAGTGCATATCTCTGAAGCCATACATATACATACATACATACATACATACATGGATATTCATACAACAGATTCGTACATATCCATCACCATTAAATGATTAATGTGTAACCATGTTCATGGCCCACTATCAAGAGTAATATATACTTCGGTTGTTTGACTAAAAGAAGTATTTAGCAAATGTAAGATTTGCATACCACTCAATTTCTCAAGTATTCATAAATATAACAACTAAACTTCTATTTTTACATACATACCACCTTAGCTAGGCCTCAAAAGGTGTACTTCACATTTTTAAAGTTAAAATGATGGTATTTTTACATGATATGAAAGATTTGAGTGAAGCCCCTTCCATTCTTTATGAATCCTACTTCTCTTAGGATTTTGCAAACCACGTTAAAACTTCAAGCATAGATAGGAATCGTTTTTAGCACAGTAGTAAGATTAGCATGCTCCTAATAACTTTTTCGGATGATTTAAGCAAAAAAAATTTTAAATGGCTAGATCTTAAAACAAAATAGCCTCATTGTGCCCTCTGCGCCCATATAAAGAATGGAAAAAGGCTCAAAAGATTTAAATAATGCCATGCAAGGAAAGCCGAAAAATGCACTAAAATCCTTTAGGATCTAACTCTCAGTGTGTAAATCCTGCAACCAAACAGTCCCATAAAATAGTTGCTGGCAGCATCGGTTGCCTCTTAAGACATCCTTGATGCCGTGCCATTATATTGACTATACGAGGAAAGCATTGACCATGACTAGCTTCTGTTAAACGAAAACATAGTTGAGCATCGTCACCACCGCCTGTGCCAAAACATTTCTTCCTTAAATGAAGATCTAAACTAGATCCTCCCTCATATGGCAGCCCTAAAATTTAAGCAGGCTGTTTAGCGCCTATGAATGACATCAGGGGGCAAGAAAAAAGGGTCGTGCCATCTTCTCCCCCTTTCCCAAGGCTACCAACCCTGCACTGATAAACCTACTTTCTGACTTTTGCTACCCGGAGACTCAGCAGCACAGACGTGTGCTGTTTTTTTGCTAGAGTTTGGTCAATAAATGTATGGACTGTCTTGAAAATATTGATATGGAATTGTCTGAATTTGTACTGTTGATGCTCGGCACACACGACACACACGCGACGCACACTTACGCGGCGCACGAGCGCGCACACGCAGAGATATATATATATATATATAATTAAAAATACAATTTTATTTCAGATATATTATATTAAAAATATGGTTTTATTTCAGATATTTCAAAAAAGATGAAAGTAAAAATTACATTAACTAAAATAAAAAAGAGCAGATTGAACACAAATGTTATAATCCTAACAGAATGACAAAATCATATTCATTTACCGCTTTGATTTTCCATTAATCATCAAACCTACCTGCAGATTAGTTCTGGTATGCAGAATGAAGAGAAAAATCCGTGCTTCAGCTGTCCACATGCATCCAACAAAGTCCAACAAAACCCCATTATATGGACAATAATAGACCTCAATGAGCTACCAAGTAAGATTCATGTTGTAATAATGCATTCTTTATAAAAACTTGGGCTCCGGCACATCCATTTTATTATTAACAAAATTCTTTTACTCAATGGTTCTAGTGTAATCATGCCATGCCATATAAGAAATCAAATAAAGGATATACTTGATGTGACATCAACAAATTTTTATCAAGCACAATCGCAAAGCATTTTTTATAAAGCAGCCAAGTATTCTGAAAGATTGGCTATAAATGAATCTTCATACTTGCCATTGCAAATTCCTTGGCATAAAGCACAAAAAAAAACAGCAGCATAGAGTTGCACGCCACATATCACCATAGTCTTAATTGCTGTCAATGACTAGGGCATTTCTATTGAGTTCGGTTTATTACAAATAGTATTGAGCATAACACCAACCTAAAGATTGGAACTATGAAACACCTCAAGTAGAAAGAGGTTCAACTCTCAAGCATCAAAGCTGCTTTTGGCGTAATAGTTGGAATTTCACAAAGAATTTCAACCTTCAAAGTTAAGCATGCTCTTAAATAGCAGACTTGGGATGGGTGACCACCTGGCGAAAATATCACAATAGGTGAGAGTGCAAGCTACTACAAATGGTACAAAGATCTATAATCAATTAAAATTATTAATTAAAAAATAGAATAAAAATAAATTAAATTATATTTATGATGTTTTAATATAAACAATAGGATTTAAATCTTGCCTCAACCCTTAATATTCTACAGCTTCGTGATTAGGGTTGTCAAAACGAATTTTGTTCGCGAACACACTTTTACTGTTCGAAAAATAAACTAGCCGGACACGAACGGTGATATTTTTTAAGCAAAGGAATCAAAATAGGTTGGTAAAGACAATTCCAAGGGGACAAAGACATTCAAAAACTGTCCGGGCTGAACCACGAAATGCCACTTCGAAGAGGCACAGTTGCAGAGGGAGATCCAACAATAGTTCTCGAACAAGATACATCCCTAGCACTTAGCTCGAGAAAGTACACCAAACACAAAGTTGTAAACAAATCGAGTTAAGCTCGAGTCACCCTTAGCTGGAGAAAGAGCTTGATTAATTTTATCTATTTCGAACTTAAGCTCGAGCTTAAGTCTACGAGTTCGGGTAGATTTATTTATTATAAAAGAGAGAAAATAATATTAATTTAAGGTAGTGTTATATTAAAATGACAATAAGAATGAATAATAAGAAATCACTTAATATAAAATACAAGATATTATTTAAGAATTTTTAATACTTAAAAGAAAAATTCTTCAAATTTAATATATTTTAAATATATTTTATATTTAATGTTTTTTTTACAAGCCGGCTCACGAGCTAATGATTCGAGTAGCTCATCGACCTCAATTCACGAGCCATTTATCGAGTCGAGCTCGAGCAAGCCGCACTCGCAGAAAAATTGTCATGCAGGAAGAAACCTAACTCTAATATTGGAAATGGGGTCTGAGGATACAACACTCCTTATGCACCTATGTTTTTTATAATTCATCAAAGTGCCACACAACTAAATCATGCGTGCAAAGAAGAAATTTCTTAAAAGAGGGATTATAAATCACCTTATTGCCCATGTNTATTTAATATTTTTTTTTAACAAGCCGGCTCACGAGCTAATGATTCGAGTAGCTCATCGAGCTCAATTCATGAGCCATTTATCGAGCCGAGCTCGAGCAAGCCGCACTCGTAGAAAAATTGTCATGCAGGAAGAAACCTAACTCTAATATTGGAAATGGGGTCTGAGGATGCAACACTCCTTATGCACCTATGCTTTTTATAATTCATCAAAGTGCAACACAACTAAATCATGCGTGCAAAGAAGAAATTTCTTAAAAGAGGGATTATAAATCACCTTATTGCCCATGTCTAAACCCAACCTAAAAATATTATGGTCAAGAGCAATGTTTCCCACGCATAATTTCTACACCACATGATGACAATGTAGAACAAAATGTCAACAACAAATTTCCAATAAAGAATTTATAATGAATGCTAAATCTGCTACATTGTAGTAGGCGTTCAGATCTCCCTTTGTCATGGAAATAGCGCAGTGCTTTCACACATTATGGTAACAGTTAAAAACCATCAAAGAGAAGAACAAGTAACTTTATTTATGTACGCTCAGCTCAAGCCCTAAGTTCGGAAAAAATGGTGTCATCAGTTTCGTGTAAGGACATCAGACCATCCTTGATAACTTACCTTTCCCGGATAAGGATGGGAAAACTGAATCACAAAAAGATCTGCAAATATTTAACAAGAAAGCTACACATCTACACTTTTTCAAGCAAATATGTGCCAATCATTGATATTTAAAAACACATGTAATGAATAGATTTGACCGAAAGGAAATATCAATTACGTAAGATCTGATGATATTTGGCCATAAATCACCTCATCTTTCAAAAGTATATAAGAGTCAACCATTCATAATTGGTAAAATCCTTAACTGAATAATATGGTGCAAAAATCCAAAGTAGCAAAAAAGGACAGCATTGAAAAATGACAGTTGAAATCCACTTATGACAAAACGAAGCAGCTTTCTGACTGATCCCTAAAATAAAGCTTCAAAAAAAACATAATGCTAAGCAGGTTGCTAGAGGAGCGCCAATCAATTCTTGATACATCATCACCATTATTAGAGGAGAAAATGACTCGAGCATGCCAAAATGTCAATTGTTCTTAACAATCTTCATCACCTCATATTGCTTTGCATAGCAGCGTAAAGTGCGCTTCCAAGTGTACTTTTAAAGACATTGGCTACACTAAAAAAAATTTAGTTGGTTTAATAAATAAAATAGCAATGCAAAAATCCTCAAGGGATACGCAACAAGCCTTCATGCTTGATTTGAAAAATCCCCAACACCACTAAGTATGCAGTTTCATTACAAACTAATATAGAACTCAAAACAGCTACTCAGAGAGATGCACTTTTCCCATACCACTGAAAAACTACGTCTGCAGCAATTTTATAAAAGAGATTATACGAAAGGACTACAATCCAATAAGGAAAAAAAATGAGAAGCCTAGAACAAAATGAGGGCCGAGATAAAGATCAAATCCACAAAATAAGACAAATAAAAAAGCTTTCAACTGTTCATAGCAGAAATGGTTGCCGAAGAATCATTAGGCCATCCTTAGAACCCACATCATCACCATTGGAAACATAAAAATTTAATTATTGGTCAGTTGCACACAATTGCAACCCTCCAAATCATCATCAGTGCCCTTATACATTCTTAAACATAATAGAAAAAAGAGTGATACACTCGTGTAAGATATGTGAATGCCACAATATCTCCAACACTATTAGACTAATGAATAAGAAATTTTACAGACATCTTGGGAGCAACAAGTAAGGCAACAAGGTTAGCTCACTGGCATGAGTTCACGATACTCAGGTTGGCGAAAAGCAGTAATTAGTAAGCTGTGTAAATATGGATCTCGTATACCAGTGAGGCTAAATTCTGTGTTCTGCCTAATTCCAAAAGGTTGTCTTCTGCCCTTCCACTCTCACCTGATTTCCAGAAATCCACCACGACAACAAAACAGGCAAGGAAATCAACGAGACCATGCTGGTACAAAGTAGTTTATAAGAAAAATTGTTTATAAGAAAAATTGGCAAAAAAAAATGTGAAGCCTCTTAAAACCTATAAAACTGACTGCACTCAGAATTTTGCAAATCAAAGATGAAAATTAAATCCAACGCACAGTTAAATAGAATTTTCTCAAGTTTCTCTTTTTTCTCGCATTCTTTTTTTTTTTTTTTTACGAAATAAATACCAGGTTTACTATGGTGATCTTTGTCTGCAACTTATTAGATTTAAGTTAAATAGGATGTATCAAATCCGATCGCAAACGGACTTGCTAAGGAGACTGAATAAATCCCCTTATTTTCATTTTTTAAAATGTTTGGCCAGATTTAAGTTAAATACATGGTTAGATCCTGTTAATGGTATGCTACCAATTACAAAACACTATATAAACCTGATTGCGAGGCAAATTTATTCTGTCGCGCTCGCAAACTCCTCTGTTGCATAGTGGTTTTGATAAAAAGCCAAATTTACCATATTTGATAAATCCTATTTAAGGTAAATCTAAGTTGGAGTCAAACACCATCTTAAACTTGAAGGGCAGGTAGAAACCGAACACCAAAGTTCTATGTATGTAAATATGAAAATTTAGGTGTGAGATACATAAATATATAATAATTGTGTGCTGCAGATGCAAATTTCCCAAAATTTTATAACGGGTCATCCAAAACATGCCAACAGCTTCTTTGTGCCCTCCGAGCCCAAATAGATAGATGAAAAGCCTCAAAAAATTTAAAAAAAGAATGTCGTACCACGAAAACAGAAACAGCCCCTTAAAGTAGAGAACTTGCTTTCACTCGGACCACTTAACTGAAACCCTAAAAGGTCAAAATAGATGCCGGCTGCACCGGTTGCCTCTTAAGCCCATTCATAATGCCTCGCCATTATAGACTGTAGGAGGAAAGCAGTGACCATAACTACTTTCCGTTAAACGAAAATATAGCTGAGCATCATCACCACTGCCTATGTCAAAAACATTGACATTAATTCACTTAGGGGCTGTCTGGTAACAGATTTAGAGCAGGATTTAACCTAAATTTTGCCAGACAGTCATTCAGAACAAAATCAAACCACAGATTTGATAAATCCGGATTTCACTGATTTCGCCCTTAAATCCAGGACTAACTAAATCCCGTACATCGGCGGATTTAACCTGGATTTAATCTAACATTTAGTGAATACGGGACGGGCTTTCGCTCGAAAAGGAAGGNGATTTGATAAATCCGGATTTCACTGATTTCGCCCTTAAATCCCGGATTAACTAAATCCCGTAAATCGGCGGATTTAACCTGGATTTAATCTAACATTTAGTGAATACGGGACGGGCTTTCGCTCGAAAAGGAAGGTGTGAAGTTACCATTCGGTAGCAACTGAGGCGGAATCATGATAACTATACAAATTTCTGGTCTTTGTACACCACGATCCCGTCGTTGCCTGCCCAGTTATCTCTAATCGCAACTGTATCTTGGCGGTTCGGTCCCGAAGGAGATAGGTCTGGGCGAAACTAGGAAGTCAATAGATGGGGGTTGAAGCAGGCGAAGGTTTCGGTGGCGGAGTGGGCGAGGGTTCGGCCAGCGGGGAAGGTTTGTTATTTATTTTATTTTTTACTTAAAGTTAATTTTTCTATTTTAAATAAGTAATAATTAATGATTAATTTTTAAAATATTTTAATTAATAATAATTAAAAATTTTAGATATAATTATTTACTTGTTAATTAATCAATAGAAAGAATTTAAATTTTAAGTAATTCGTAATTAATATAATTAATGGGTATTTAATTCAGAATTAATTCAAATTATTATTAAATAATAAAGTTGTTTAATTATTTTTAAATTAATAATCAATTAGTTAAGTGAAATAATAGTTATTAATTAGCAAAATTAGAATTATTATATATTTTAATTTAATTTAATTAACAAGTTTTTTTTATTATAGTAATAAAATAATACTTCTTTTTATTTTAACAATTATAACAAATTTTTAAATAATTACAAAAGTTGTAAAGTAACTTGACATGATTTACCTGGATCAACGGATTAAAGCCATTCACAAACAATTTTTGGGATTCAACTCTTACCATATACACTAAATTCAAATTTATTAAACTCTGCATACATAAATCTAATCAGTTGTCACACAGCCCTAACTCTGGGAATCACCTCTCCTAAGTGGGAGTGGAGCAGAAGCAGGTGAAAGATGAGAGTTTTGGTGGTCTATGTACACTGCGATCCCATCGTTGTCTTCTAAGCTAGCTCTAATCGCAACTATATGGCGAGGATACAATCACAAAGGCAATAATTTCCGGTGAAACAAAGAGAGTGGGAATGTTTCTCCATGTGACCCACGAATACCACCCGAATCATTTTGGCTGGAAGAGTTCTTCTTCTTTCGAGATGATCTTAACGGAAATCGATCTGATTCTATCTTTGTTCGTTCTATTTGAAGAAAGGAAGGATCCCAAAGAATCGATCTCTCTAAGCCCATTCCCACCGCACTCACAGCCCGGCTGGCCTACCAGCGGTGGTGGGAATTCTCCCGTTCCCTGGTAAAAAAAGGGGTGGTTGGATGCGGGACCACCTTAAATCATTTTTTTAGTCTTCATCATTTACTCCCCTCTTTTAGTAGGCGTCAGTCTTCCCAGGACTAGTCGGGGCAGGAGGGTAAAAAATAAAAGTTAGAAAAGACAAAAAAAATTTCTTGGTTTCAACGCTGCTCCCGGTGTTCGAACTAGTCATTAATGATCGGCAACATGGCTTCTTCGATATGCGTTGCACAAACTTTCAAGAGAATCAGTGTTGAGTAGTAGGCTCGGTTCACCTGAGCTTCAATGGTACTTTAGAATAAGAATAATAGGTCCTTTTAGCCAAATCAAGTTTTGGGTTGACTTAGATAACGTCAGGGCCATGGATCTTGCCGGGCAGCTAATGTGGCATACTGTCACAGATGAGTTTGGAAATCCAATCTTCTAGAAGACTTTCTAGAAAAATGGAAGAGAAATAAAACTAAATATAGCTAGCCCCAAACTGAGCTATAAAAAAGGGCAACTCAGGAAGAGCACAACACTAACTAGCGAAGCGAGGCGATCAGTTCAATTGAAAGAAAATAATAAAAAGAATTCCAAAAATTTATTAATTTTTCCTTCTCCTCTTCTTTTCTCGGCACATCAATCATTAATTTAGCTATCCATTTTTTGTGAATCATTGCTTTTTTTACCCTTTTTTTTTAACCCAAGCCAGAGACATAGAAGAGGAAAGCAATATGTGGTGATCGTAACACAATATATAAGACTCGTGATTCAGGCAATTCAATCTTCCGTGTGTCACGCGTCAGCCCCCAAAAATGGTGGTTTTCAAAAAATGGGTTATCAAAAGGTCCCTTATTACATTTTTGTATCCTTCTGTTCCTCAGATACAATTCGATCCTTCTGCGGCCAAATCTCAATTTGTGGAAAGCCTTCGATGGCTTCCTTATGAAAACATGGAGCAACGACCCTAATAGTTTGGAAGATATCTCGCGAAAAGGTTTGAGCACGAGTCAAAATCTTCGATGTATTCATCAGACTACTCCATTGGTATCTTATTCATCTCAAATTTGACAAAAATAAGATTTGGTTTGTATTATATATGTTAAGATGAACTCAGGCTTTGTCCAACCCTGCCTTTTTTTTTTCCGACGGTCTACCCTTCACTACGTCCACCCTTAACTAGCACCCTTTCAAAGAAATTCCAAGTAGGATGATTTCGGCAAGGATGTTAGCACTAGTCTCGCTGCTGGTCATGGGTCTTTAACAGAAGCAACTTTGTTCCGCCTCAACCGAATCAAATCTTTTATGTTGTTCTGCACCGAATCAACTTCTTTGCTTTAGGAGTGTTCTTCATTCAACTTCAAAACTCAATGTCTCATATGAAGACCTAAGGTGAAGTAAATATGAGATTGCTTTTTTGTTTTCTAGGGAAATATACTTTGCCTGCTGTCCAGGAACTGTGCCAAACCAGCTCTGTTATGGCTTTTGGAGATAAGCCATACTCTTCGTCTGCTATAACCTTCAAGGAAGACGAGGAAGATTCAAAAAGGCAGGACAGATGATAAGAAGATGCATCTTCGCATCACGAATTTGGCATTCTTTTGAGAAGGCGGTGAGAGGTTGACACCTACTTGACAAATTGGAAATGATTTTCTTCATAAAGGTCCAAAATCGAAGCAAAATTGGTGTTTTTGAAGTTATACCTGAGCCCAAGAGGAGAAACCTCGATTGGGTTGGTTTAGTTGATGTAAATCTGTTATAGTACTGATTCGTCGGTGGAAGTCCTTTGTCGCGCTGCCAACAAAGTTTGCTCCAAGCTCTGCAATGTTTATAGTAGATCAAACACATTTGTTCCTCCACGTACTCGTTGAATCATATCTGATAATGGTTCAGCATGAAGAAGTATGAAGATCAACAATTTCGTCAGGCAGCGCATAATTGATTGGAGATATTCAACGATAGACTATCCAAAAGCAAATGGTATGGTAGAAGCATTCAACAAGACGACAGGAGGAGGAGATTGATAGGATGACCTAAAAAAAAGGACTTCATCTCTCAAAGGCAACTTTTGAAGTCTTATGTTCCGGAAGGTCGAAGACTTCATCTCCTGCGGTGCCATTAATAAGAATCAAACGCAACACTTATATATTAGCCAGTCGTCAATTGGAAGCGGGTCAGATGGTGATGAATTGTGATTGGTCCAAACCTTCTAAAAGCGGCTTCTTGCGACCAAAAAATGATGATGAAAGGCATGAAAGGGCCAGATATTCTTTCACGCATGATGGTGGATGCAGAGAACAAAGACTCACCTATCGAGAAGATGTGCCTCACACTTTCTTTCCAAAAAAAAAGCTTAGGACCACAAGGCCATGAGGCTTTCCCAGGGGATGATTTCTATTTACATTCAAATCTTTTAGAAAGAGCTGCTAAATGATCAGACCAGACAGGTGGGTAAACTGGAAAGCTGAAGGTGCTAGCGGCATCGTGACAAGATTCATAAGTGTAGGCACTGCCCTCCTATTTATTCAAAGTGGGCATAAGCAGCTTAGTAATCACTTTTGTTCCTGCATGGAAGTCTGTGCCTAATTCCCAATTATGTAATGATCAGTTCAAGCAAAATGTGGTTCAGCAAGGGATTAAGGGATATGAGAGAGTAAACTCTTTCTTTCCTGCTTTCTTGTTTGAGCAAGATATTGTGTTTGGAGAGATAGATAGATAGGACTGTGTTTTGGTCGATCAGGACCCTAGCTTCATTGCTAGCCAAAAAGCCCAGATTTCCGATCGACTACAATTCAGACTTGAAGTTCGTTGACAGAAAGACAATTCTCAAGAATGGGACTCATACTTGAGCAATTAGATCTTGAATCTAGCATCAACATGAAAAGAACATTACAAAGCCAACAACTTTCGCTGACACTTTCAAAGGAGACCCTCTGATGTTTTCGTCATTGAAGTAGCCCTTCCTCGCCCACCCTAAGAAAGAAGTCACTATCTTCATGTCATGCTGAAGTACCAAAGATGCGCACAAAGTTTCTAATAGCCCCGTTGAATAGGAGGGTGAAGCGAAGGCTTTTTCATTTTTGATAGAGGGGGGCTGAGACCTTCTTAGGAAGAGTCGTACGAGGCAGCTCACGCACGGTTCAGGAGCCAAGCCTAGCAGGTGAGCGGTCCTAGTCCGCGGCAAAGAAGAAGACAACAAGCGAGCATACCTTTGTTCGCTTCTTCTCCATCAAGCAAGGAAAGTTTCAGGGTAACTGTAGGTCGGTGACTACCTAAGGAAACTCCGATTTGATGATCGAGAACATAACCAATATCCAAGGTACAAATCATTGGCAGGATCGAGATGCAGATCTCGATCTAGAGAAGGAGCCCAAAGATATACCAAACAAACAGGTTGGCAAATGATCGACCAAAGAACGTTCAGACCAGACGTCAAGTCTCAAAATCTCTTGCCTTCGGGGAGGGGTCGGGCTTCTCACAAAGAATCACAACATGGAAAGGGAGGTATCTAAGCTCACATCTGGCCATCTCCTTGGCTGCTGAATCGGGCGGGATATGGGATTCATAGCCTGATCCATCAACCTGTGAGTGGAAAGGAAAACCCATCGATGTAGGTGTACCATTCTAAGGTTTGGATGAAAGAAATGGTTTTTTGGGTGAAATTGGGTGAGAGGTTGTGATGTAGGTGGGAGTTTCAGGCAAAGTGGAACACGGGAAGATAGGATTGTGGTTTTAAATTTTAATTTAATTTAATTTAATGAACATATGACACTTAATAGGACATAATGGAGAAAAAAGAATTCATGTAGCTGACTCCATGTAGTGAGATAAAGACTTGTTGTTGTTATTGCTATTGCATTAATTTAATAAATCAACCACATTAAATTAATTAATATGCAATTAATAAGTAATTAATTTTGAGGGTTTTAAGTTTAATTTATTTAATTTATTTTCCTTTTAATTAAATGAAAATATGACAATAGGACGTAGTGGAAATAGATTTTAATGTTTTAAGATAGTCTTGCGATTTGTGGTTTTAAAGTTTAAATTAATTTAATTTTTTATATTTACTTTGTTTTCCTTTTGAAGTAAATGAAAATATGACACTCAATAGGAGGCAAGCGAGAGAAAGATTTAACTTACTGGGATCAAGTCTTGTTGTTATTATTGTTGTCGTTGTTGTTGTATTAATTTTACTAATTAATCACATTAAATTATTTTTTACGCAATTATTAAATTATAAATTGATAGAACAAAATATATATCAAAATTTAATTTATTTAATAAAATTTTTTGTGCTTATTATTTGATAAACATCAAAATACTGTTAAACAAACAAATTGTTTAATAAAATTTTTTATTAATATATAACAAATATAATCTATTTAATTATTTATTAGTACAATGAAGATTAAAATTTAAAAGTAAATTTAAATAACTTTAATAACTAATTCTATCTTAGAAATAAATAATCCAAATTTAAATACATTACGTATTTTTAAATCTTCCCAGAAATTATCAAATAATTTTACATAATCAATTTAATTTATTAAATTGATCTCAAACAATTTTTAGGATTTAATTATTTCATGATTTACTAAATTTAGATTTGCATGATTTAATAAATTCTAACACCTTAAAGACCTGAAATGTCGGATAGCCCCCAAAATGAAGATTTCAACTAGACTGCCTCTTAAAATAATTTAAGTCCATCATCCACCCACTTAACTCTAAGTGGCATTAAATGGAAGGAAAAAAAGGCATTGTGTCACCTACATCCCTCTTCCAAGTGCCACTAAACCTGACTTTTTGCCTTCTGTCTACTCGGTGACTCGAGCGACTGCTTAGCTGATATGGTCTGATAGTTCTGCACGAGTGAATACAGTTATAGAATACTTCGAATGTTTCGATTCGGTGATATCCAAATTTGCATCGACTGATGCTCAGCACCAAACAATACATCCAACCCACAAACAAGTAACGGTGAGCTTATGTTCTCTTTGAGGTCGCCTCGAATGATTTTTTTTCTTCTCTAACTTCAATCTCTTTTCAGCAAATGTATTCTCCGCTTAGCGTAATGACATGCCCAGCAAGTAAAACATTGTACTGTTATCACGAAACAAAATAATAAGCTATCAAGGCAAGTTGCTCTAACTAGTCTCACGCCGGTTAACTGTACAGCTAAGCCAACAACAGAGAGCAGGCATAGGCCTCATTATTAAGCAGTAAACAAAATTTATTATTATTATTATTATTTTTTAAATTGATTTCCAAAATTACAATAAAATAGTATAACAAAATAAATACCCTTAGGACGAGCTATCGAATTAATAAGCTTCCAACTTGACAAGTTGCCGAGTACTGGTTGCTAAATTGAGGACTGTAAGATTAAACTAGTGCTATAGTCTGGTTGCCGAGTTTACCAATCTATCCTACCAGTCAGTCAAAATGGGCTTTGAGTAAATCTGAATTGAATCAACTGTTGGTCCCATCCATATGAACTGGGATTGAGCTAACAGATAATTTGCAATACATATTTATGTGTCGAGAAATAGAGGGTATTTAAATCAAATTATAATAGACATAAAAAAGAAAAGAAATAAAACAGAACAAAACAAAAAGAAAATACATAACGAGGGAATTAAAGTTAATAATAAGTAATAACGGCTAGGGTTGGTCGTTATAAATCCAATACTCCCCTTCACGTTGAAGCATATATATTTATCATGTTCAACTTGGATTTAAAGTCATTGAACAAAGGTCGAGGAAGACTCTTGGTGAGGAAGTCCGCTAGTTGACCCCTGGAGAGCACATAAAAAACACAAATTTCCTCAGATTCAATATTTTCCTTAATGAAATGTCTCTCAATCTCCACATGTTTGGTATGATTATGCTATATTGGATTATGAGCAATGTTGATTGCGGCCTCATTATCACAAAATAACTACATCATAATAGAGGTTGTACAAAGCTCGCGGAACATGATGTGTAACGAGAGAACTTCATAGATTCGAAAAGACATGGACCGGAACTTAGCTTCAACATTGCTCCAAACGACGATAGATTGTTTTTAGCTTTTCCACCTAATAAGATTGCTACATACAAATGAGCAATACCCAAGGTGGAACGTCATTCATGAATTGATCCAACCCGATCAATATCTGTATATAAAATAATAGACCGACATGTATGATGGTTAAAGAACAAACTTGAGCCCAATGTACCTTTTAAATAGTAGAGAATTGGGACACTTTGAAGATGGTGCTCATAGTGGTCATAAATGAAATGACTCACTATACCAACTATGTGGCATATGTGGGCGAGTATGGGCGAGGTAGATGAGTTTTCCCACAAAACACTGGTAATGAGTCTTGTTGATTGACACAATATTAGGAATCTCAGATAATTTTTTAATAGAATTCATAGGAAAATGAATAAATTTGTATATCAGAAGGTTGTTCTCTGTCAAGCAATCAATCACATATTTGCGCTAAGACAGGCAAACACCCAGGGATGATCAATATCCCGAGTTGGAATGTCGGTCATGAACTGATACAACCTAATCAACATCTGTACACACAGTAATAGTCCGACAGGTATGATGGTAAAAGAACAAACTTGAGCTCAATGTACCTTTTAAATAGCCAAAAATTTGGACAGCTTGAGATGATGCTTAAAGAGGTCATGCATGAATTGACTTAGTATACCAACTGCATGACATATGTGGGCGAGTATGAGTGAGGTAAATGAGTTTTCCCATGAGGCGTTGGTAATGAGTGTTTTTGGTATACACAATATTGAGCATGTCAGATAATTTTTCATTAGAATTCATAGGAACAAGAACAAGTTTGTACATCTGAAGTTTGTTCTCTGTCAAGAGATCAATCACATATTTTCGTTGAGGCGGACAAATGCCCCAAGATGATTGAGTCACTTCCATGCCTAAGAAGTACAAGAGATATTCCAAGTCCTTCGTTTCAAAAGACATAGCAAGAATATCTTTTAAGAACTACAATGTTCGGAGATCATTACCTATAAGAATAATATCGTCAACATAAACAATAAAGATAGTTATGTGGCCAATGGAGGAGTGTTGAAGAAGAAAGTGTGATCCGATTAAGCCCGAGCATGGCCCACTATCACTTTTGTGAACTTACCGAACCAGACCCTTGGGACTGCTTTAGCCCATAAAGGGACATTCGTGGCCTGCATATTTGTCCTCAGGAGCTAGTAGATTCAAAGCTAGAAGTGAGAGAAATGTTCACCTCTTCTGTAAGCTCTTCATTAAAAATGCATTCTTGATATCTATTTCGAATAGAGATCAATCCAAAATAATAGCCACCATAGCAAATATCTCTTCATAATCAACTCCGAAGGTCTGTGAGTACCCTTTGGCGACCAACAGTGTCATGTTGCATTCAAATGATCTATCAGAGTTGAACTCGATATTGAAAATTCATCGACACCCTACAACTTTCTTATCCCGAGAAAGATCCACGATATCCAACGTATTGTTCCACTAAAGAGCATTCATCTCCTCCATTACAACCATTTTCCACGTTGGATCAGCAACAACAACCTCAATAGCATCATGGATCTGATGGTCCGTCAGGGCAGTAACAAATGCTCTATAGGTCGGCGATAGACTTTGGAAAGAGATATTTTATCATATAATAGAGGAAGCATGTTTGATTGCGTACCTTACTAGAAAAACTCACTGCACCATTCGGATGATGACTCAAGCTGAAGATGTCGCCCGAACTGGAGTCAAGATCAGTAGGTAGTGGACTCCATAATAGGAGCATTCCGACTAGTGCGATGAGTGTAGACACAAACAATGAAAGGAAGAGATGGTGCACTCAACTGAACAGGTGACTCCTCAATGGAAGAAACAATTGGGGGAACATCCATAGGAGTGGGATAAGGGATAGTGTCAGAGAACTCAAGCTCCCTCTCACTTAAGGCTGAGCTAAAAAAATAGGGAACATGTTAAAAAAAAAAAACATCAACACTCACGTAGATTAAGTTGTGATGGGATCAAGACACCGACACCCCATTTGAGTTGCAGAGTACCAAAGGAAGATATATTTTATGGATTTAGGACCAAATTTACTCCGACTTGGGACAGCGTTCCGAAAAAATGTCGTGCACCCAAAAATCTCGGGATCTAATATGAAAAAAGCCCGGTTCGTAGGGAAGCACGACGTCAGGACGACAAATGGGGTGCAAAATTTATAAATTTTAGAGGGGACTATTTTTGAAATAGGTGGCAGTCAGAATAGCATAGTTCTAAAATTGTTTTAGGACATTTGATTGAAACATAATGGGGCGATCAACGTCAAGGAGGTGACGGTTTTTCCTCTTAGCTACCCCATTTTGATTAAGAGTATTCGTACACGAGCTATGATGTAGGATGCCCCTAGAGAAGCTCAGCCAATGAGGACATAAGCCATATTTTGACTAATTGTTTGTTTTTTTTTTCTTTTGTTTTGCAGAATTAAAGAAGTGCTGCCCAAATGGGGAATTAAGATGATCAATTTCAATAATTTCTGAGTATACTATTCTCCATCTCAACATACACTCTAAATGTAAGATTACTGTAGCAAATTGTTTTTTTATACAACTCACCATTGCTAGAGGGCTCAAAATGCGTTGCGCCACAACAAGAGTTATGGAACACCTATCATTATTGCACCTACGATTCTCAAAGCATTCACAAAGACTCACTCTTTTCTACTTCAGAAGTAATAGAGTGCTAGCGCCCCCCACCCCCACCCAAGCCGGTTCCCTTTACTTTTTTTTCTGGCACCTCCCCCCTCCCAGATGAATTAAGGTGAGTTTTGTCGTAGCTTTTCTTCCTTCTGAAGTGATTGTTACTGGTTTGATTATTCGGGATGAGAGAGTTATATCCTTATAACTACGAGGCATCTTTTTTAGAATTGGGATAGTGTGCAGGTAGAGCTAAAAGCTATCAAGTTGTTTCAAGATGTTNTTTGTCGTTGCTTTTCTTCCTTCTGAAGTGGTTGTTACTGGTTTGATTATTCGGGATGAGAGAGTTATATCCTTATAACCACGAGGCATCTTTTTTAGAATTGGGATAGTGTGCAGGTAGAGCTAAAAGCTATCAAGTTGTTTCAAGATAATTGCCAAATATGGATGTTGGAATGCAAATGTATTATTTTCAAAGGGGACAACACAAATATAATGCACTTTTTGAGAGCTACAATGCAGCGTGATACTTGGTGCCACGGACCTCAGGAAGCTCCGAATATAGCTTTTTTTAATTTTAAACATGTTTTTTTTTCATACGCCTAGGCATCATAATAGAGCTGCTCATTTTTGTGCTAAACTTGCTCTTAGTGATTTTTTTTTATTTTGATGCAAGCAGAGGATGATAGAGATCTTTCTATCACACTTGTAAAGGATAGGTCTCTTTTTTGTACAACTTAAATTCCTGCTTGCATAGTTTGTTGTACCTTTTTATTTTTTTTAATGCAATATGGACATTTCAAGAAAAATTCATGTCAATGTCCATCCGAATGATATGAATAGAAGTTTTGAATTGAGTTAAAACAAAATTATAGAAGTTTTAAAAGGTGACAACAACATTTGATTTGTCTTTAAAATATAAATCTGTGTCATTCGAGTGTGATCTTCAATAAAGGTCAAGATTCACCATTTATTAGTGTAGTTGGAAATGTGAGAGAATCTCCATGCCACTGTGAATGAGGGAAAAAGGAATGCAATGTGTATAAGTGGAATGGATAATGGACCCGAAGATGCTTGAGAAACTAACATGTCTCACAATTGAAGTTAAAAAAAAAAAATATTAGAAAACATCAAATGATACAAATTTTTTAAATATTGAAAAACTAGGATGACCCAAACGACAATGCAATAACATAATGAGACATTCAATGACTCGAGATAAGCAAAATTTCTTGACTAAGGTGTCCTCACTCTCCGTGCTCTCTACTTTAAGAAGTAGAGTCCAGCTACCCTCTTTGTAGTTCAAATCATCCTTCTCAAATGAAGATACTGAAAAACACAACAATCAGAAGAGAAATTAATAATGCAATCTAAATCATTAGTCAACTTGCCGACAGATAACAAGATATATTGTAATAGGGGAACATACAAAACAAACTCTAGGGTTAGACCGGTTGCTAGTACAACCGACCATTTACCAACAATGAAACTACAAGAGTCATTAGCAATTCTGATTGAATCCTTCCCAAAACACAGATAATAAGTCAAGAAAGCCTGTGAATATCCAGTCATGCAATCCGTGACACCTGAATCAATAATCCATGGACTAGAGGATAAATAAAGAATGAGAGACATAATAAGAGTACCTTGTCGAACGTGAGAGGTCGACGGACCCGCAAAAACTTGAAATTGCTCCATCTGGTTTTTCAGGGATTCGGAGGATTCTGAGATGTTCCATGTAGGAGTTGGTTGAGTCTGTGGTAGGCTTGGATGTGGTCGTGAGATCCTTGGTAGTATAGGATTTGGCCGAAGGTTTGTATGTCGGCTTACCGTAAAATTCCCAACATTTGCTCTGAGTATGATTAGATTTGTGATAGTAATCATAAGTAGGTTGACAGGTACGAGCTGACATGGATGAATGCTAAGCACTTTCTGAAATCAAGGAGGACAATTCAGCTGAAGAAGTAAAAGTTCTGAGAACGACAAATCTCTAGCATTCTTCCAAACGAATCTAGATGAAAGTTGCGCGAGCTGAAGGAAGAGGAACTTGACCAAGAATATGGCCCCAAACCTCGTTATGGTCTTTGTTAAGGCCAGTCAGGAATTGGAGCATTACAATTTTTTGGAAAAGAGAGATCGGCCGGAGAATCTCAAGTGTAGATGTAATACAAATCACATTCCATTTATAACACAACAAGGTCAAGTATTGACCCTAGGGATGTCAAAAATTGACCTGACACGTCAATAAGACTCGAAAAATCTGAGTAAGAGTTGACTCAAATATTTTTCGAGAAGGGTTTAGGTCAGAGAATTTGACCAAATTTATTATTCGGGTCAAGTTCGGATTTAACCAAATTCAGGATTGGTCATTTTTGGGTCGGAATCGAACCCGACCTGCTGACCCAAATTGAGATCCCTAAGTGTCAAAAATTGACCTAACACGCCAACATGACTTGAACTCGACTAAAAAAATTTGGATTAGGGTCACTCAAATATTTTTCGGGTTGAATTCAGATCAGAGAATTTGACTCTTATTATTCTTGTCAAGTTCGGTTTGACCTGATTAGGGCCGGGTCATTTTTGAGTCGGACCTGAACAAGAACCGGTGCTCGAATTAACACCCCTACTTGCCCCCAATTTTGCCTCCCATATTTTTTTAGGTACTTGATAATAGTTGGCTGAAATTTCCACCATTCGAGTAGGTATCACAGACAGTCGTCCAGAGGGCACTAGTTGAAGCGATGAAGATATATGAACGACCAATTGAAGCCTTCATGGAGTTGATCAACCATGAAACGACCATGGAGTTTTGCATTTCCCAACCTTCATATGTCGGGTCAGTCTTTAGAGACTCATGAACCAAACTTATCAGATTCTTTAATGAACAAAGACATTGCTTAAAACCATTGGAGAAAGTTCCTGTCGTTCAATTTATGGGTTGTAATCAAGAAGGTCATGTTGAGAATTAGATGACCAGCCGACATCAGAAGGCTAGATCAGGACGGTTAGCCGGCGACAAAGATTGGCCCGACGACAGGTAGATTAGAACCATAGCTTTGATACCATGTTGAAAATTGTAATAGACATAATAAAAAAAAGACAATATAAAAAATAAAACAAATAAGAAAGAAATAAAGCACTATAAAACAAATAGAAAATGTATAATAAGGGAATAAAAGTTAATAATAAGTAATAACATCCAGAGATTGTCGTTATAAATTTAAAATTATGTTATACATCTCCTATCATATAATTTATCATCTATGTATGGCTTATTATTTAGCCTTCACTATAGCTTTAATAACTTCAAATCCTCTATAAATATGAGATCCTGAGAAACTAAGGGGACTTTTCTCTTTGAGGATCACACCTTTTTCTTGAATGATTAGTTTTTCATATCTCATTCTTTCTCTCTTTTGGCTCACATCTTTAAATCTTTCTTCCCTGTTTTGAAAGATCATTTTTATGATTGCACATTATGGATCTAAAAGACATAATAACTTTTTCTCATATGCTTTCACACTCTTCCCAAACCTCTCTCATTTCCTTAAACTAGTACGATTTTGGCATGGCTCACGGACAAATCAGGATCCAATAGTTAGTATTTTCAAGAAGATATCGCAAGGTGTTTGACACTTCGAGTTCTTGAATCCAAAACAAAGTTGGAAATAATGTGAAAATGACAAAGAAAATATATAGAAATGTATGAACTTCATATGCAAGCGCTGCTCAAAATGCATCTTTTAAGCATTTATAGTCCAAATTTCAGATAAATAAGAAACTACGAATTCATGGGTTACAACAAGAATTTAAAAACGCAATAGAGAGGTAAATGAGTAGCTTACATCCTTCCCCAACAACCAAACAATTTCAGATAATACTCCTTAAATTTACCTAATAAGAAACTTATAAAACTTGCGCAACAAAGCAAAAAAGAGCACGTTGAGCCATTTGTGATACTAACCTTAAACTATTTAATTCATTTACCCTTGTGCTTCACTTAAATCTCATAAAATTTAATAAGTAGATTCTGCCAGCAATTTTTGTAGGATTTTCCATTGTGATTTGTTAAAACTGGATAACATTGCACATGAAATAAGGATTTTATAATTTTTCATATTGTGATTCTCGGTGGGTTATCATCTTGATCCTATTTATTTTATATTTACCTATTTCATATTTTAAATAATTTGATTTATTGTAAAAAGATAAAAAAGACATTGCTCTCTTGTATATAAATAATATAACAAACCTATTCTATGAAACAGAAAAAAGAATTTGTCATTCGGTATTAATATGGTATTAATGAGTTAGCCTNGTTCCAATAGTTGATTATTATTATAAAACCAAAGTGAAAATTTTTAATTTCATTGAACATGGAAGGAATTGAATCTTTTTTGCACTAAATATATTTCTTATTTTTATAGCATATTGATTTGGTATGTTTTCTAATAAAAGAGTAGATATGGTGCTACCCAAAGTCTTATGGGTCTGACATTGTTGTGTTAGATGAAATGTTTGATCAGAGATGCATATTAATAATTTCATGTATAACAGCTCTAAGAGGAATAAATTATTTAAGTAGTTGCCCTATTGTTTATCATTAGAAAAGATTAGATTTTTCTGACATCATGGAATAATGTAGATCTCATATATTTTTTAATGAACTAGAACAAATTTTATTGGATAATACTCAATCTCCGTTTGTTATGATTTCTCTTGCACCTTAGTATAAATCTTATAGGCAAAAAATAAATAAATAAATTCTTTTGCAAAATATTTTCCCATGTGATTGAGTAGTCAGGATGATTTCACAATATAAATGAAATTTTCTCCTCCAAATCTCCTCAGTAGTGAAGGAGGATAACCCCATATGAGGCTCCACAACTATTGTAAGGTAATTCATTTTAAAATATAATAAAAAATTATGAATTTAAATAGGCCTTGCATATATTGTTTGATAAACCCGTGCAATCACGATTATAACGTATATGCAATATAATATATCACATATTTAATTTTAAAAGAAAGATAATTTAGAAGTTATATTTACTATATTCAATTCTAAATGTTCAATTTATGTAAGGATATCCATTCTTATCATTATGATTTTTAACCGTTTATGTATAGATTTCTATTGCAACAAGTAGATTAACAAGTTTATTCATATGTACGTAATTTGTTTTCATCATATTATAACTCTTCAGCATAAATTTTTTTTCATAATACATATATTATGTCTATATTTACATTGGTTTTGTTATGAATGTTGTGTTATAGCTCTTCAAATGCATTCAAAGTTATGCTTCTTGTGTAAATATGTTCAAATGATGTAATATTTATTATTTTGATGTGTTATTAGTTTTTCTTTGCTCTTTTGTGATATATTATTCAAAATTGTTTGTTATAAACTGAAATATGTCATCGTAGTTATGATAGTTCTTTGCTTCATTTCACTTTATTGTTTTTCAATCTATTATATAAATAATCATATCAAATAGTATTGTATCTACCAGAGCCCATTTTTTGCATCCATCGATGCTAATTAGAACCTCATTTGAACACAATTGAAATCATATTTAAACAAAGTTAAAATGTTTTCTGAATTATTTTCTGCTCATATTCAAATCTCCATCAAATCTTATTTAAATAAATGTTAAATAATATTTGAACTTTATTTGAACCCTCTTCGATTTATTTCTTAATCATACTCAATTCATGCTCGAACACATGCCAATCCATGTTAAAATCTTACTCAAACTTTGTTTGATTAAAATATAACTTCATTCAATCCATATTCAAATCATGTTCGAACTTTACATGAATGAGTTTCAAACTAATCTGAACATGATTTGAATATGCTAATTTCAAGGTTTGAACATTGTTCAAATGATGTTTGATTAATTAAGCTTCAAATTTGATTCACATGAGGACCTGAATTTTACTGTTGTATGGTTCAGCTTTTATTCAAATCTTATTTAAACTCTTGTTAGCCATATTGGATTGTAAAAAAGAAAAGAAAAAGCAATTTTTTGATCCATGACCAAATAGCAACAAGAATACAAAACCAGTTTTCACCTAACATAAATGGAACAATTCAAATCCCTCACAGCCATCTTCTTCTCACCCTCCAAGCACATATATATTCCAGGTCCCCATATTTGTAGAGAAAATTGAAACAAAAAAGGTGATACTTGTGCATGGAGAAGGACTTGGAGCCTGGTGCTGGTACAAAATTGTTCCCATGATGGAGGAAGCAGGAATGGTTCCTGTTGCCTTGGATCTTGCTGGATCTGGAACTAATAACTCCATTGACTTCAGCAGAATTACAAGCTTGGAAGATTATTCAAAACCTCTCATGAATTATCTTGGCAGCCTAGCAGACAATGAAAAGGTTCAAATCTCTCTCTCTCTCTCTCTCAAATCTAATACACACACACACACACACACACACACACACACACGCACACACATATATAGGCAAATCTGGAAATCAACTTCTTAACAAGAAAACTGAATCTGAGCAGGTTATTTTGGTTGGGCACAGCTGTGGAGGGGCAACTATATCATTAGCAATGGAGAAGTATCCTAATAAGATATCAAAGGCTATATTTCTTTGTGCAACCATGGTGAATAATGGCCAAAGGCCTTTTGACCCCTTCGCTCAGGAGGTGAGTTAAATTTTATAGCTTATTCAGCTCTGCTGCAACTAATACTATAATACTTCTATGTAAGCGTCCTAAAAACATAACTGAGGAACGAAAATTTAAAATATTACGAAGTAGTAAGGACTTGCCTCATCTTAGTATATAATTTCTTGTTTCTATTCTATCTTGATTTGGGAGAAATTATTAGGTGTGTAGCACACATCAGCTGTCATAAGAGAAACAGGGGAGGGATCCTCTCTCTCCTTGTATTGGNTTTCTATATAATTGTCCTAAAAACATAATTGAGGGACGAAAATTTAAAATATTACAAAGTAGTAAGGACTTGGCTCATCTTAGTATATAATTTCTTGTTTCTATTCTAACTTGATTTGGGAGAACTTATTAGGTGTGTAGCACACATCAGCTGTCATAAGAGAAACAGGGGAGGGATCCTCTCTCTCCTTGTATTGGNCAATAAGATATCAAAGGCTATATTTCTTTGTGCAACAATGGTGAATAATGGCCAAAGGCCTTTTGACCCCTTCGCTCAGGAGGTGAGTTAAAATTTATAGCTTATTCAGCTCTGCTGCAACTAATACTATAATATTTCTATATGCACATCCGGAAAAACATAATTGAGGGACGAAAATTTAAAATCATACATAGTAGTAAGGACTTTGTCTCATCTTAATATATAATTTCTTGTTTGTGTTCTATCTTGAGTTAGGAGAAATTATTAGGTGTGTAGCACGCATCAGCGGCCAGAAGAGGGAGAGGGGAGGGATCCCTCTCTTCTTGTATTGGCTCATCCCTCTCTTCTTGTATTGGCTCGCTGCAAAGGCGTTCTACGCACAAAATAATTTCTCCCGACTTAGGCGGGTGAATCACATCAGAGTCATTTATAATTTTTCAAAATTATAGAGCTTGTAAAAACTTATTAACATGAAGATTTTTTTAGTTATGTTTATCATGATGAATTTGAAAGTCATTGGCTTTGCTTCGAGATGAATATAACATTTTAACCATAAATTAAAATGTATATTATACTAATCTCAAAAAAATCTAACAGTTTTAAAACTCCATTCTTATGTATTTTTGTATATAATATCTAATCTTGATCAATTTTTACATATATATCACACTACTTATGAATAAAAAGATATGTTTCATTTTTTAAAAATTAAAATAGTGGTATTTTGGCATTATATGAAATTATTATGTGGTTTAATAATAAAAAGCAGAGTTTAGGTGTTTTCATAAGTAAATATATCGGAATTGGGTGTAATGTATAAGCAAATGCCCCTCAAAATTTTACCTACTATCATAGTTATTGCTATTATTATTATTATTATTATTATTATCATATTTTAAGAGAATTTTCATCATGATCTTACAACTGCATATGGTAATCATTTGCAGCTAGGACCAGCTGAACTTTTCCTGAAAGAGTCTCAGAACCTCTTATATGGCAATGGAAAAGAAAAGCCTCCAACTGCTCTACTGCTGGAAAAAGACCAAATCAAATGCTTATACTTCAACCACTGTTCTCCCAAGGTCTTGATCCCAACTCATATCAATAAATTTATTGCAGATCTAGTCTTTAACACCCTCAAATAATCTATTTTCTAGCTTTATTAATTGTGAGAAAAAAAAAAAAAACGGGAAAATTTACCTTTTACATGTCTACCATTCAATTCTTATGAATTACATATGTGACACCTAAACTAAAGTCTTAACATACTGCCTTACCCATGCATGAAAAGGTACAACTCACCTTTTAAAAGTTAAAATGATGTTATGTTTTGTGTCGTACGAGAGATCTGTGTTATAAATGTCAAAAGTAAATACATGAATACATGTGAATTTGGTGGGTAAGTATGTGAATTCCCCATTCATTTTTAAAGGGACATTTACATGCATACCTCCCAATTCTTATGCATTTACATATAATACTTCAAACTTTATTTTTACTATTGATACATTCAAATCTTTCATATCACATCAAAAATATTAGCATTTTAATTTTTAAGAAGTGAAATACACATTCTCATGCATAGTTAAGGTAGAAAGTATGTTAAAATTGAAGCATAAGAATTGATGGGTATGTAAGTAAAACTTCCAAAATGAATTCACAGCCAAAATTCCATTTAAAATCTAAGAGGGTTTCTGATTACGCTGCAGGATGTAGCACTGGCTTCAATGTCCATGAGAGCTGTTCCTCTTGTGCCAATGATGGAGAAAATGAAGCTCACAGCTGAGAACTATGGGAATGTGAGGCGGTTTTTTATCCACACCTCCGACGACAACATTCTTAGGCTACAAATCCAAGAGGAGATGGTACAGAAGAATCTGCCTCATGGGGTTTACAAGATCAAAGGCAGTGACCACAGTCCTTTTTTCTCAAAGCCTCGGTCGCTGAATAAGATTTTGCTTGAAATTGCACAACTCTAGAAAATGAGTCTCTTTTTAGACATGTGTTTTGTGTTGGTGGTGAAAATCTGGTCACTGTGCTGCCTTGACTTCTGTGAATTTTGAAGTTTGATGAGAATTATTTGCTGAACTATCTGAAGGCGGATTCATACATCATTTCAGTAATTCATTAAGTGTGTGTATGATTTGTTCAAAAATGAATGTATTTTATTTGAAATGCATTGGATCAGCTTAACATGAATGCAAAATTTATATTTTTTTTTATATAAAATAGACCCATCAACATTTGCGGGAAGGGGGCGGCAGTGGATGCCGAATTACGACTGGTTTCTCGCACTAAGCTGTGATGGAGGTTGGACAACGTTGGTGGCATATTGGGGATAGCATTTAGGGTGGTGGCTGGCCAACGGGCTAAAAGTACGTGATAGGTGATGATGGCGACCGACAGGCTATGACGAGCAAAAGGCTATCACTTTACATAAAGCGGTGCATTTAGAATTCATGGAGATCCAAAAAATTTTAAATACATTGAAGTTTAATTAAAAAATAAACTGCAAATGCATTATAATATATTTCATTATTTTTATATCAGTCAAACACTAGGATTTTAGAAGCTTATATAAAATAAATGTAGTGTATATTTTTTTAATACTTACGAAGCAGCCCTTGAAGGTAAACTGAGCTACACTTCTAGTGTGCCTTTAACTTTTTTCACTAATACTATTCTTTCAAAATTATTTATTTATCTTTGAAACGATTCAATAAAAAAAGGTTTATTTTTGAATCAAAATATGTCTTGTGAATTGCAACTAGGAAAAGAGCATAAAGTAGAATGAGAGAATTGTGTAAGATTTTATTTATAAAATGATTCCTTATTTATAAACAAAGCAGATACAACATATGAAGTTATATGAAGATATATTTATGCCCCCAACTTAAATAAGGACAGTGCATGCTATTGTAAGTATTCGGCCCCTGTGGGCCAAGGGCCTCTCGCATGGTCGGAAGGACGTAGTAAGAGTTCGTTGAGCTTTATTGGTCGGCTGGATAAAACAGTGTCTCCAGTCGGATGGATCTGTAAATGTTATCGATCAACTTGTTGGCTATGAATCAGTGGGACTGGTCTGATTGGTTAAATTTTACTAATCGTTATGCATAATCCACTTGTCGACTCGCGATCTTCACCGAAAGTGCTTCTGTCGCAAGATAAAGCCGAATCATCGAGCAGAGAATAAATCATCATGATCCAACTGGCATCCATCTCTTAGATGAGAGGACCCTGGTGAGATGACTGAGACCTATTGTATTCTTCTAATGGTATTGAGGGAGACAGATGAATGATCCTAGTATGATAGCCTTTGGGAACTAGGTAATCTCTCTGATTGACTTCGTCGTGATGGCAGGTTTGGACGACTCTTTTTATGGTCCTTTGAATGAGCCATTTCGGCTAATAGTACTTTAACTACTCTTGTGATTTAAATAATCTTGGGCTGGCTAGGACCAATCAGATATCTAGCTTTTCAATATGTTCTTTGGTGGGCTCTCTTGAGATTAGGATATTTTCTCATGGATTGTTAGACCGATCTTCTTGAGATTCATGCTAGCATAATTTTTGCATACATATTTAGTTCCTTGATTCTCTTGCTTCTTGAAAATTATGATGTGATAAAAATGAGATATTTTAATGCATAATAATAAATGTCATTTATGATAAATTAGTTATTCAATATTACACTCGCTGAATTCATGCACCCCTCAATCGCTATAAATACAACATGAAAACTTTGTTTTTCTCATCTTCTTTGTCGCTTCATTCCCATATCCGTCTTAGTTTAGCCTTTCACCATAGTGAAGGAATCAACTCCAAAATCTGACCTTTATAGCAACGTCGCATGCTGCAGGGCCATTAGATAGATGAGCAGGGATGACAGGTCAAAAGACGAAGTTGATAGTGATAAAGTGGATGATGCCTGATTCTGTGGCTCGGTTGGGATCGTATTACCGACTCCATGATCAATAACAAGAAAAGAACCGAGCAGAAGGAGGAGACTGATCGGACGTACCACTGGCCTCTTTGTTGACCTCGACTGTGGAGAGAGAGGTCATACCTGATTGTCAAACTGGTCCAAAAGTTGTCGGTGCTTCAACATATCCAGTCTCCCACGTCTAGAGTCCAATGATGGAGCGCCGCGTGTCATGTGGACCCACCGTAATACACTGAGATTGGTGAGTGTTAAAATTTGTGGGGCCAACTTAACACGTGGCGGTCTACTATTTGACTTCGGATGCATCCGAAGTCCTAACCTAATAAATTTTCAAGGTGTAGAGGCTATTGATGCTCCTCCACTACCTCTCATCCCTTAGGACAAGGACGATGAGGATGGCATATCAAGTGTGATCAAATCTTTGGTATAGGAAATTTCTGTTTGACTTAGCTGAATTTTGCTATTTCTAAACATTTATTTATTTTACTTTTGGTGCAACACATCTGATTATTGAGATCATTGCTATTGATTCTCTCTTAATGGAGGTTGGTACCGATGATACTGCAAATCCAACTATTGTGGATAAAGAATCAACCAGTAGCAGACGTCGTCTGGGTGATGTTGGAGATTATAAACATCCAACCGACATAAAGGAGGCTCCGGGAAAGCAGTCGGCGGGCAGCAGATATCCTCCAGATCATTGGGAAACCAGTTGCGGGAGATCAAAATCAGCTTTGCCGCCGGAGGGGAAGTGGGGGGG
>JXCR01140500.1:478745-506160 GCA_002079205.1 Phalaenopsis hybrid cultivar
GACCAATTGGAGGGAAAGGTGGCGGTTTATGTTCAGAAAACCTCTCTCCACGCTGAAACTACTATACTCCCCGTGGAGCTGGGGAGTGCTCGGGATGTGTTTGCCATCTATCAGATTCAAGCTGAAATAGATAATGTACGTGGATTTAAGTTAGAGGAAATGTATCGTATAAAAGATATTTTCAACTAGGTTGTCTTGACTCGTGTGGTGAATAACAACTTTGTAATGTACTTCCATCAGATTGACTGCTGAGTGGTTTTTTATAATTATTTTTTCTATTAAATAAAATTTATTTATCTTGAATCCTATGTTCGATTAGGCCGACGTGATTAAATTACGTCCTTTCCCCTATGGTGGTTCGACTTCTTGCATACCTTATTAATAGGGATAAGAATTCTGAAAATTCTTGTGCAACTACTCCATTCTTTCTCTTTGGCCTTCCTTTCTCTTCCAAACAAATGTTCGATGACACTCATGTTCTCTCAAGAGCTTATTGGTTACATTCCCGCCACCAAAGTGTCTACCTTGTCAGTAAAATAGTTGGTACTCATCAAAGGCAATTATGTCTTCGACCCATCTGTGAAACCCTTAGCGGTCTCAAGTGATGACCGAACGACGGGTGATTATGGTAATGATCTTGTATTTTACAGAGACCAATTCATATGAGGTCTTCGACTGCATTTCTGTTAACAGCTCCGGGCAATCCTATACCGGTATAGAGTGATCCCGCCCAACACATGATGAACTTTACTGTGGCTATCATGACTTTTGTGCTTTCTTCGTTGTTGGCTCGTAATCCCTAGTTTGACTGACCTCCTCCTAGTTCTCGTTCAAAATATGTCGGGACAGATACGTTGTATATTTTGGACTGGCTCTTGGCTCTGTCTATCGAGATTTTTGATATTTTAATAATGATGTTATTTTTGGTGTCATATGAAAGAACTGTGTAGTGTAAATGTCAAATGTAAACGTAGATGCATGTGAATATGGTGGAATGTATGTAAATTTCACTTCCATTTAAAAGGGCATTTACATGCATACCTCCCAGTTCTTATTCATTTACATATACTACTAAAAACTTTACTTTTTATATTTATCCACTCAAATCTTTTAAATCACATAAAAAATATCATCATTTTAACTTTTAAAAAGTGAAATACACATTTTCATGCCCAATTAAAGTAGCTAGTATGTTAAAATTGAAGCATATATGTTATATATATAGACACACACACACACACACACACACACACACAAATTGAATACACAATATAAATTTATATTTAAAATGTAAAAAAGGATTCTGATTACGCTGCATAATTTAACAGTGGATTCAGTGTCTATGAGAGCAGATCCTCTAGAGCCAACGATGGAGAAACTGAAGCTCACAGCTGAGAACTATGAGAATGTGAGGCAATTTTTTATACAAATCACCGACGATAACATTCTCAAGAGACAAATCCAGGAGGAGATGGTACAGAAGAATGCGTCCCATGGAGTTTATTAGGTCAAAGGTAGTGACCATAGCCCTTTTTTCTCAAAGCCTCAGTCGTTCAATAAGATCTTACTTTAAATTGTACAACTCCAGTAAATGAGTCTCTGTTCAAATATATGTTCTGTGTTGGTGATGGAAATTTGTCCGCTTTGCTGCCCCAACTTCTGTGAATTTTGAAGTTTGGTAAGAATTATTTGTGAAACTATATGAAGGTGAATTCATATGACATTTTTAGTAATTCATTTGATTTGTTGAAAAAAGAAAGTATTTTATTTGAAATACACTAAATCAGCTTAACATAAACACAAAAGTTTATATCTTTTCAAACTTAGTTCGAAGAAAAATAAAATTAATATAAAATAGACCCAACAACAATTGGGGGGAACGAGGGCGGTGGATGGCAAACTATGACGGATTGTGCACTAAACAATGGCGGGTGGTGACGGCGGCGACCGACAAGCTATTACGGGCATAAAACATCACTTTTTCACCAAAATCCAACAAATTTTAGATACCTTGAAATTTAATTAAAAAATAACATACCAATGCATCGTACTTTTATATTACATTTATTTTTATATCAGCCAACCATTAGGATTTTCAAAACTCCTACAAAATAAATGCGAATACCGACCAAGCTACACCTCTAATGTGCGTTCCACCTTTTTTCACTAATTTTATTCTTTCAAAATGATTTATTTATCTGTGAAACGATTCAGACAGAGAGAGAGAGAGATTATAATGGTTTGATTGTTTGGAAGTTGAAAGACATCCACGAACAATTTAATATTCCTTAATATAAAGCTGGTCTTTATTTTTTTCTTCATATGTTTGGATGCAAGGTTGAATAAAATTTTAAGGACTTAAGTGAACAAATTTAAAATTCAACTTATTTTTTTATTTTTCTTTTTTTTTAATAACTTTATTGTTCATTAATATTTTTAGCTTAATAAATACTAAAAAAACTCATTAAAACAACTTAATTACATTTTGGGGCATTTAGATACATAGCACACAATTCTTTTTTTATTTACATATCCCACGCCTAAACTTTCATATTTACACACTACACTCAAAGTCTGTAATATCACATAAAAATTAAAACTATTATTACTTTTTAAAGTTGAGGGTATGTTTGGGGCGACTTTTTTGTCGCGCTGCGGCCCCTGACCGCTATTTTTTATTTTTTTTTAACGTTTGGCGCGGCGGTGATGGGCTAGCGTCGAAGAATTCGACCAAACGTTGAACTGTGAGTTATACCCCGCGGCCCGCATTCTGAAGTGAATAATATCATTTTGCTCCCACCCGCATACCCCCTTCGACCGAACTCTTCCCTTGCCCTAGTCACGCACACCAAGATCCATCTCCCCTCCTGCGCACCAAAAATCTTCCTCCATCTATGTTTCCTCCTTCAGGACTTCGCTGCCTTCCCCCGTCCTGCCCTAAGGTTCTTCTTATTCGGAGATCTTGCAGGTCTGCATATTCCTTTTTTGTTTCTACTTCATTTTATAGATAACAAACGACGATCCTCCCTTAATAGCTCCGACTCCTTCTTCCTCCCGCGTTCCTGGCCTCCTTCGGCTTCTTCGACGATCTCGCATGTATATTTTTTTTTCATTTACTCCATATTCCCTAAAATTTCGAATCCTTCTTCCTGTCACATTCCTGGCTTAAGGTTGCTTTCCTCTTCACTTCTCTATCTCATTCCTTCCGACGAAGCTTGTAGAGTATTTTTTTTGTATTCCTTCATTGCATTTTCTGCTTCTCTGGCAAAGGATTAATATTTATGGAATATCAAAAAAGTTTTTGATGAGTAATTGCAGCTGTCTGGTTTTTTTTTCTCTGCGAAAAGGGTGTTTGTTTTAACTATCGGAAGTGAATTAGGGGTTAGAAATGAAGATTATATCATGTGTGAATAACAAATAGATCTTATGGTTATTGTCTTTGTATTGTTTTATTGGAATTTGTTCAATAGGTTAGTGTTCTATTTATTTTAACTTGTTTATGTTTTCTTATGAGAATGTTAACTTGCTCTTTATTTTGATTTTTTTATGTTGTTTAATAAATTTCTCTTTAAGAAGTAATTCTTGTTTTGATAATGTTAAAAAGATTCAATGCATATGTATGTCTATTACTATCTAAGCATGATTTTGTATGTGAACTTTTTGTTTGTGCTCATGTATAGCAATGCATATATAATGCCGTATTTAGCAAATGGTGTTGAGTTAACTATGAAAAATATAACCTACATTTTGAAGTGGTATTTTCCTTATTTAGCAAATTGTGTTGAGTCAAATATGAAAAATATATCCTACATTTTGAAGTGATCTTTTCCTTTGTTGAATTTTAAATGATATGTACTTAAACAAGTTTGACTTCATTTGAGCACCATCATTATTATTAGAAATGAAAAATTGTTTTTGAGTTATCCTTGAAATCAAAATTATTGTTTCTAAACAATCTTTGATATTTGAGATTTGCTAAATATAGAATTCTAGTTTGCAGCTTATTCTATTATACTCTTATATGATTTGCATTTCAAGTATTTTATAAACTTATTATAGCTGTTTCTCATATTATTTGATTCATATCACGCTGTGTCTAATTTTCTAAATTGTGTTACTATTCGCGATCATTGTTTTGCTTTATCATAGTAATAAAATGACCAATAAGTCCAAAGAGCACGGTACACCGACACTGTGGGAAAAAGAAATAAAATTAATATTCTGCGACTTTTGCCTTAAGGAAATTGAATTGGGCAATAGATCGACCACCTTTTTCAGTAAGGAAGGGTGACATAATATTATTAAGAATTTCAAGGAATGTACAGGTAGGGAGTACGATAGGCTGCAAATGAAAAATAAGTGGGATCAATTGAAGAAGAATTGGAAAATTCAGAAAGATTTGAAAAGAGGTTCAACAGGTTTGGGTTGGGACCTGGTGAAGCGTACCATTGATGCTCTAGAAGAGTGGTGGATAGAAAGACTTACGATAAGGAATTTTTGAACCGATTAAATTTGAGTCATTTCACTTTTTTCATACTAACTAAAGGGATTGATGGTTTTTTTTTATGCAGGTGATTCCCGCAGCCAAAAAGTTTAAGTTTTGTGGGCTTGAACCCGAGTTCGAGGTGAAATTAGACCGAATGTTTAGGGATGTTGTCACAACAGGCAAAATGTCTGCTCTCCAAGCGAGACAGGGTTTGGTGGTACACATGAAAATATTGTTATTAGCTTATCAACTGATTCACTAGAATTCCATAGCCAACAATTCCCCGAAATCTAGTCAACCAACCGGTCTAAGCACTCTCGTGTGGAGAGTAAGAAAAAGGTTGGAGCTTCCTCTATCAAAAAGCAAATATCATACATGATAGATTCTTTCAACGATGCCCCCCTTAAAGTTCAAAGAGCCTCAATTATCGAGGTTGTTCAAATTCTGGAAGAAAACCCAGACATTGCTGAGGACTTCGATCTATATATATTTTTTTTGCTGTGGAGCTGCTTCAAGATTCAATCCATAGAAATTTTTTCAGAGCGATTTGGATAAATCGATGGGTGGCGTATCTGCACCATTTCTATGCTCGCAGAGAGAAATGAGGGATTATGACTTTTATTTATTAGTTTGTTGAGAGTTTTATCTATTTCAGTAGTATTTCGTTAGAACATTTACCAGTAATATTGTAATTTATCTGTTTTTCTTAGTTCTTCTTAGATCTCGGAGTCACCAGTTTGTCTATTTATATGTCGTCGTATAATTTCCTTATTCGAGTATGTCTCCTTCCCAAACCAAATGAATGACTCAAAGATGAGAAGAATTGAATAGCGAACTGACGTACGACAACAAATAGACAAACAAATCAAAAAGAAAAGAGACCGAAGGCTTATATAGGGATAATCCTCGTGTGATGGGTCAAAAGTATACGTTCAAACAGAATCAGATCGAAGTACCTCGAGAACAACATCCACAAGCAGAATCTCTATATAAGCCACCCATAACCAAAAAACTTAAAAGAACAGTTTTTGTTCTGGGGTCAAAAGTCTCCCAGAGGAACGTATTCCTACTAGTTAATTACATCTCAGGGGATACCCAAGAAGACTCTCGATGGAAGGAATTTTGCTTTATCATCATGAACCTGGGGTATAGGTTATCAAAAGGTGATTATTTCATATGGAACGGTCTTGATGCTTTGAAGCTCACATTGCGCCATCGGGCGGAAAGTGAATCTCCCACGTCTAAATGGATAGCAGCTTCTCAGCTCACAAAACCTACGAAATAACCATAAATCACTTCAATGAGGGTATCCCAATATGTCATAGCACATCCAGACCATAAGGGCAAAGAACAAATCATCATATCTCGAATAGGCGACAACTTATCGCATCGGACAGTCAAAGTGCAATCAACAAAGTCAAAAGAACATAAGTGGCTCAATAGGGTAGTTAAAAGGTAGGGAAGAGTAGTCATAAGAGGTAGAGGTAGCCAAGTCGGGGTACGACAGACCTCTCATCCCAAACCACTAGGACCTTAAGTCTACCTAGTCATGAAGATAGTCGACCCAACACAACCTGAGATCCCTGGTTAGAAATTCATGAATTGCATCGTCCATAGAAATATTGATAGCCCTAAAGTCAAAGGAACGAAACTCTATCCTACAACTAAAAGTTGGAGCTTAAAGATGTGGTACTTATACCTGCCAAAGTGGCGAGGATGCCCCAGGATGGAAGTGAAAGCAGAGGTTCTGCTACAAAGCTGTAAACACTCCAACAAGAGGACTTATACCCCGCTGGATCGGGGAGCCTCCTAATACCCTACACGTGCTAGACAACCACCTAGGCAAATTTTATGCTGAGTCAGTCAGATTGGAGAAGCATGGGGGCTACTCCTCGGGACATGCAAATATGATGCAATTATCTATCACATTTCTAAGCGTGGAGGCCCTATTAAATATGACTGAGTTATGACCATGCATTCAAACCATTTTAAAACTGGCCCGAAGGACTGCGGAAAAAGGAAAAAACTGATTTTGAAAAATCTTGAATCTTTTAATCCTGAAATTTTGATTATCTCAATCTTTTATTATTATGATTTTTCTTAGATAGAAAGAATTAAAATTTTAAGATCCTTAGTGAGCCTAGGTTGCATTTTTGTGAAGTCCAGATACACAAAAAGAAACAACATAAAACGCTCCAACATGCAAAAGCATACGAGAAGAAAAAGAGAAAGAAAGAAGCCCAAAAGAATATATAAACAAGCCAAATGCCGTTGGACCAGGAACATAATCCAGTAAAAAAAATAATAAAAGCGACCAAACTCCGCATATACATGCCCAGTCCTAAATCTATACAAAAATATAAAATTCAGACTTAAAGGTACAAGGCACGAGCTGTTGCTCCTGATCCTCGTCACATGGTTCGACGAGCCATCCGCCTCGAAACCCATGTCCGTACCTGATACACAAAAAAAATACACATTTTTAGACCCATATTTTATACTTATTTTTTGTGATATTACACCTTAATGGAAGGTATTTTGATGTTTTCTTGCAGGTTGTTGATTTTTAGGACTTAAAGCAAAAAAAAAGTAAAAAGGATGGAAATTGGAGTTAAAATAACGTTTTTGAAGAAGTACTCAACGCCGACAGCGCAGAACAATAGAACACCTGAAATTTTTATTCAACGCCGACGGCGCCAAAGGCTATTCAGCCCCTGTTTCTAGAAGGTTCGATGTATTTGGATGATTTTTTAAGAGTTTTTGGAGGCACCTTTTAGAGAACCTACCTTGGGCTTTATATGGGGCCGAAATTCATCAGAAAAGTGACTCCTTTTCACTCTAAGACATTCCACCATGCTCCATTTTCGCCATTCTTCATATTCCATCTTCATTCCACCACCATATTGGAGTCCATTAGTGATTTTTCTTTTATAGTTTAGAGTTTGTGTGGTGAGACTTAGTGTAAAACTTTCTGTAAGAGTGTTGGAGAAGGAGAAAAGCGAGAGATATCTTCTTCCTGCATTTCTAAGGAAAGGCTGCAAGGGATTTGCTTTGAGAAAAAGTTTCAGATAAGTTTTGTTTGTTTATTCGTGTTGTATGAACTTCTTTTTATATATGAAATTTGTGTTTTTTTTGTATCTTTCTCATGAAGTCTGAGTAGTTCACTCTATCTTTCTCCCTACTCTGAGATATAGTGAAATGAAGAGATAATTTGATGTGCCAATATTAAAATATAAAATAAATTGTGATGATTTTTCAACTCAAAACTTAAATTACATTTCAATATGGCCAATTGAATTGTTAAAATATGTTGTGAAACATATGATCCGGGAAATGAAGTATGAGTTCTACAACAAANATGTTATTAAGTAATTTTTGAGGTGTATCATACATCTTGCATCTCCCATGAGAAGGGCCATCTCCCATGAGGAGGGCCATGACGACCCCCAATTAATTGATGAGACATGCCAGCTGGATTGTCTGATGTGTTAAATTGGTGCATACAGCTGCAGTAATTGCTCAACTCGACTGACTATCTAATTGATTGTTGCTATTGCTTATGGAAAAGAGTATGAGAGAGATTGTTTATTTCATATAGGGTTCAGGAATTTTTGTTTGTCGTTGAAGTGAAATAAGGAGAAGTTAATGCTATGACAAGTGGAAAGCTGCTACAAATGATACAATTGGAAGTTGTTCTATGCTTCTAAACGTGGATGTAACACTATTTACTTATAAATTACATAGAAATTAAAATTTCATAAGTAACCAGCTTAAGGTTTTCATTTCTGTAAAGATGATTGCTTCCTGAGTGATAGTAGTTTGCTCTACTTTTCTTGTGTGTAGACAGAAAAATAATTTATGGAGAAGGATTGGATTTTGATTTCACCACAAGAGTAGATGACAAACGACATTTTGGAACTAATATTTGCTTTTGGAAGCCTGAGTTTATATACGAGCAATTTAAGAAATCCTTTACAGAAGTTAGGAGTGTTGCAATCTTCCCATCTTTTGTGAACTAATTTTATTTTTTTTAGAAAATTAATTTTGGGGCACAGTTCTAGGTCATTTGATATGCAATGCTCTTACATTAACATCAACTTAAATTTCGGTTGTTAATCACATAGGACTTCACAGTAGAGGCATTTATTCTTACCTCTTACCTCTAACTCTGGAGAACCGAATCTGTTTCATTTACTGCATGATTTTTCTATTGTTTGCGGGATCTTCCACTAAGCAATAGGTGCTTGCTCTCATTTTGCTGGATCTTCGAACAAGTAATAGGAGCTTGCCCTCATTTCCCTGCTTACTCATCTTGTTAATCAATTTTATTTCATTTTGTTTCTTATTATTTGATTCGTATTCTTTCTAGATATGAGAAACGAAGAAATAATGCTAAATTCAATGGTGCAAGCAAATCCTCAAATTCTTTCTAATGGATTCTAGCAAATGTGCAGAGGAATTGAAAGCTGGAAACCTCGAAGCAACTGCAGCATCCCATTTCTTGTGCTTGTCCTCAGCAACTGCAGCAGTCACCTTCTTCTGCTCGTCCTTTCAGGATAGATTTCACCATTTGTGTAGTAATTGATATGCCTGCTAAAAACTGCTAACTGCCCTGGAGCTGCATCATCAATAAACGAGATTCTAGCATGCTGGATCCAAAGAGCTGCTGCTTGCAGACAATGACAATGTGTTTGTTGTCTTCAGTTAAGCCATGGCGTTTAAAAGACTTGCCACATAGTTAATCAAATGAAAGCTATTGTTAAAATTTTACTTCCAAAGTTTTCATTTCTTGTTAGTTTTTCGAATTTCTGAAGCTTTCCATGGACTCTATATAATGAATTAATGTTGCCATGTATAAGAAATTTGCTGCTGCAGCAGTTAATTTCTTTCTAAGTTTCATTTGCTTAATGTATTATTTTTTATCAAAAATGATGTGGCTTGTTGTCAAATTTGATTTCTAAATGAAAATATTTTGCATTAATACTATCACTATAAATTATCTAATATGTGAATTTGATTGTTAATAAGCTCTGCTTTCTTTTAAAGCATTGGAATTCGATGCTGATCATGTTGGGCATCTTGGTTTCGGGTTAGCTAAGGTTGGAAGTGTTGGAGAGTTGTTATGGTTTCTTTGTCCAGGTAATTTTCATTTTTGTGCTGTAAAGGGGAATAATTTTCTGTATGGACTCCGAATATAGAACAACGTCCGGAGTCCAAGGAGACGATGCCACCTGTAAGTGCGGGTCTTGTTGTGAATATAGAAACTGGTTCACTGTTCAAATTGACATTTTCTCATCTTTGGTAGTAAATTAGATTTGATACTCGAAATTAATTGCTCTTAATTCTTTATATGATTTGCTGCAGAAGAGAAAATGAAATAATTAATGAGTTTCATTCATTATTTGATTAATTCTTTAATGGGCCTAATGACATAATAAAATTAATAAATAGGCATGCTAGCTCCCCTTGTTATTTCTATCGAGATTTGATTTCCCAGATTTTTTCGTCGACATTGGTAGTTTTCTGGGTTCTTTATCTGATGTGCTTCGGTTTGAAGCTCTCTGGTAGAGAGAGAAAAAGAGGAGAGGAGAGAGAGAGAGGGAGAGAGAAAGATTGCTTTCTTGTAATCGTCGAGGTGATCGACAGATATATTCCTCGAGTAATAAAATCCTCTGCAGCTCCGTGGACTTAGGCAATTTGCCAAATCACGTAAATTCGTGTGCTCCGCTGTTGTTTTTGTTTTGCATTTTTCTCGATTCGGTTTTTCATCTTTTTTCACAAGAACGATGGATGGAGACAAAGTGATGACATCGGGGATCGAGAAGTTTAATGACACAGATTTTGGTTACTGGAGGATGCAGATAGATGACCATCTTTATGAGAAGAAATTTCATCTTCCGTTACTAGGAAATCGATCGGAAAATACGGATTCCATGTCAGGGAATCGTATTTGGGAGTTTGACAAAACTTCCACAGGGAAGAGGATAGTGTAAAACAAGTGGGTGTATCGGGTGAAGATTGTGCTTGGTTACGGTAAGCAGTACAAGACTAGACTTGTTGAAAAGGGCTTTCAGCAGAGGCAGGATATTGCCCATGCAGTGGGAGTTGTGAGCAGAAACATGGGTAACCCAAAAAAAAACTTGGAGGTACGAAGCTATGTTAATGATGATATGTCGACTAAGGGTGTTATTCTTGAGAAACTGAAGTTATGCTCGACTTCAGCTGGTCTTCTGGCATGAAGACTAGGGCTTTGAGTTGCAGAGGTGGAGGATATCACATTTGAAGAAAAAGGCGAAACAGCTAGTGGATGATGCAACCAGTGTACTAGTCTCAAAGTGGGAGATTTGTTGTGAATATGGAAACCGGTTCATTGTTCAAATTGACATTTTCTCATATTTGAAAACAAATTAGATTTGATACTCGAAATTAACTGCTAAATTAATTGCTCTTAATTTTTTATATGATTTGCTGCAGAAGAGAAAAAAAAATAATTAATGGGCTTTATTAATTATTTGATTAATTCTTTAATGGGCCTAATGACATGATGAAATTAATAAATAGACATACTAGCTCCCCTTGTTATCTTTCTCGAGATTTGATTTCCCAGGCTTCCTTTTCGAAATTGATAGCTTTTTGGGTTTTTCTTCTGGTGTGCTTCGGCTTGAAGCTCTCGAATAGAGAGAGAGAAGAAGAGGAGGAGAGGAGAGAGACAGAGGTACAGAGAAAGTGTTTTCTTGTAATCGTCGAGGTGATCGACGAATGTATTACTCGAGTAATAAAATCCTCTGCAGCTCCGTGGACATAGGCAATTTGCCGAACCACATAAAGCTCTGTGTTCCATTGTGTTTTCTGTTTTGTGAATTTTTCTCGATCTATTTTTTCACTCTATTGCCGTCATTTTTCACAACAGGTCCATGCGAGAAAACTATAAAAAAATAAAAAAAATGTAAAGCCATTTAAAAAGAAACGTAAAGACGTTTTTCGGCCTGACCCGACGTTTTGATTGTCCTGCCTTTTCGATTATCCCACTTTTAAGAAAACTCTTGAGAACTCCTCGAGTTCGGTGTCAGCTTCCAACCGGATTCCTTGCTCCGCTAGGGTTTCGCCGTTGCTCTGTTAGGGTTTCGTTGTGCTTCTGCAGAGAGTTTCGAAGAAGTGACAAAATGGAGTTGGATGATCCCCATAATATACAGTTGGAAGAGGTGAGAAGGCCGGAGTTGGAGGCGGCTGGGGAACAACCAAAGAAGAAGATGAAGAAAGATAGTAAGAAGGAGCACAAGAAGGAGGAGGGCATTGAAGCGGAAACCTTGTTCTGGTAAATTTTATTGAGTTATTCTTGCGTATTTTAGAGTTCATCTCGACTGTGTCTGGGTTATTGTGGGATTGTTAATGAGTTATTCTAGATTTAATCTCGCTTTAGTTTCTGATTTTTGAGTTATTTGCGGGTTTTTTTTTGGTTATTCAAGGATTATATAGGAGTTTACGGTTGGGTAATTCGTGGTTTATTCTTGATTTATTCTCGGGTTATTTATTTTTGCTGGTAAATATTGGTGGAGATCCCTTTCCTTGCCATGAAAATGAACATTTACCAGTTTATTTTTTTTATAAACATCATTTCCATCCCCGCTTGCATTATCTTGTGATCTGTTCTTGGTTATTTAATATCTAAATGGTTTCTTATATATGAAAGTTATTGGTTTAAGCTACGAAGTCTTAAGATCTAACTTTTATTAGTGCACGTATTGTAAAAATTCCTACCTTGGTTCCTTTCCTTGATTTCAGTAGGTACCTTTGGATATTTGTGGTGGTCTTTCTAGCTGTGAATGATTTATTCATGAAATTTTTTACCACTCGTCCAAGCTGTATTCATTTTCAATGAGTTCTATCAGTCTAATTGTTAGTGCTGCTCCAGCTTCTATATCCAAAATTTTGTTTGACCAACCTAACAGCTTTTGTTATATAAAGAACTGTCATGATTTAAGTGCTGCTGTAACAAAATGATTATACTATACTTCCATATTATTCAGCACCTTAAGTGCTGATTTAACTGTCGTGTTATAAGTGCAGCTGTAACAAACCTAACTTCAAAAAGTATTCTTGTTTGCGAGTGTATAGCATTTGGTATGTGCCGTTGTTATTTGTTACCAGGTGACCTGCTATATGTGGCAACATTTTTTTGTAAATATATTTGGTATGTATGGCATTTACATTCAGACCACCCAATTCCTTGTTTTTCTGTTCCTTATTTGAATGAAGCTTCGACTGTTGTGAAAGATGAAGCTATGTATACATATACTAATGCATTGGTGTCAATATTGGTAAGTTATTTTGTTTGCAGATGGTGACTTTTCCATAATATAAAAGTGTGTTGCTACATGGTTTACATGTTCGTGAAAACTGTAGCACTTCCGCTTGAAATTAGGTGAAAGGGATAACAAAAAAGTTGTAGAAATTTTTTTGTTAGCATTCCATTGCCACTAACATTATCCAATTCTATTGAGAAATGGCCGGGTAATGGCTGAAATAGCGAGGTAGGTTCTGCTGTTGCAAAACAGATTTCCATTTCTCGAATGTTCATAAAAACTGTAGCGCTTCCACTTGAAATTTAGATGAAATGGATAACAGAAAAGTTGTAGAAATTTTTGTTAGTGTTCCATCGCCACTAAAATTATCCAATTCCGTTGAGAATATAAACTGAACCATTTTATGAGCCAATCGCATGTCACTGCATAGATGTTCATCTGTAGAAAATATGCCAAAAAATCCATACGGGACAAAATTGCAACTATGAGGGGGATAACCTCTAGTATTTGAGGACTTTCTATTGAAGTTCAAGCTTTGATACTGATTTAAACCCAAATCTGAGCTTGATTCAAACGTATATCTTTAAAATATTGAGAGATTTACATACATACCACAAATTTTATGTATATACATACCCAAAACCTGAATTTTGATATTAACACATAACACTGCAAAGTTAAAACCACATCATAACATATGCAAGAAAAGGTATATTACATTCCAGAAAAGTTAATATTACTGATATTTTGATATGATGTTAAAGATTGAGGTGTTGTATAGGTATCAAGGTTATAAGGTTCCTGCTGACTATTTTTGGGTTAAGATTTATGTATTAATTTATCGCTATGTATGGCAAGCTTAGGTCTACACAAATTGCTGCAATTAAATACATTTGAATTTGATCACATCTCAAATTTGCTTCTTTAACTAGATGATCATGTCAAAACACATCTTTAGGATGTTAAATCTTAGCAAAGCAAAGTAGACAAATTGTTTGGCAAGATCAGTATTGTAGACAAATTAACAGAAAGATATAGCAAAGCAGACTTCCTACTACAATAGCATTGTATGGCAAGCTTAGGTCTACAGAAATTGCTGCAATTAAATACATTTGAATTTGATCACATCTTAAAAAACTAGTTTGCTTCTTCAACTAGAGGAGAATGTGAAGACACATCTTTAGGATCTTACATCATTGCAAAGCAAAGTATACCCATAAATGATTAATAAAAGCAAAATACAATGAAAACAAACAAATGCTAATCAACTACAAAAACATGGTTATTGAAAGTAAATCTATGGCAACTTAATCACAAAGCTTACTGTTGCAATTAAGTTCCTTTGGATTGTTAAAATTCTCCCTTTTTCTTAGAGGACCAAAAAAAAAAAAGAAAATAAATAAAACATTAAATGGACCGCTTATCAATATGATTCCATCAACACCTAAATCATGCAAATTAGATGACTAGAAAGCCATGAACCATACGAGCCAAAGTAAATCTTGAATTGAGTCTGCCAATACAAGCCAATTTGGGTTGGCTAGCCTCCTCTGAGCAAGTTTAATGTGATCAATGCCCAATACTTCAATTTTAAAAAAAAAAAAAAATTTCGTTCTCAAAAAATCCCATTTTTCGCAAAACTAACCCTACAAAAATCTTTCACGGCATTTCTATTTNCACTTCAATTAAAAAAAAAATAAAACAAATTTCTTGCTCAAAAAATCCAATTTTTCGCAAAACTAACCCTACAAAAATCTTTCACGGCATTTCTATTTCAACAAAAAAGAAACGTTCTCTTGTAAAAGTCATAGAATGAGGGAGTAATCTCGCCAATCCACTTCCAACAAAGACAAAAAATTCTACTGATAAGTGAGACAAATTCCTAGACGTCACCTTAGAATTGATTTTGATCTACTTTGTCAATAGAGCAAAGAACTATACAATATCATGAGGTAGTTATAGCATTATTTTCCTGTAAAAGAAGTACAATTAAGACAAAGATATTACAGCTTAAGAAAGATATCAAATGAAATCAAGAACAACCGGCTTCACATGATTCTTTATTTCACAGATTAAATTAGTCATGTTAAACACTTCCAACAAATCACTGGAAATTTTCCTTTTTTTCTATAGCACAAGCGGTCTATTTCTCATAACAACCACCTTTTATGAGGCCAAATAAAACTATCAGAAACAGAAGCGTCATTATCATGCAATCAGAACTCACAAATACACCAAATAAACAGCCTATGATTATGCTCTAACATGAAGCCTGAATAGCCTCAAAGCCTTAATGATTCATTTTTCTCTTTTTCAGTGGAGCCATTGAACTTAAAATGCTGCAACACTTGTTAGCGCCTTGTTACCAGTTTAATGCTTTCCAGCCAATGTTATCTATCTCGAATTTCTTGGGCTTAAGAGATGGAACGGTCAACTCCTGTAATTTTTTCTATAACCTATGTTTTTTTAGCAAGGCTTACTTCCGACTGAGAGATCGTGTAAATTGTCTTTCTTATTTTCTGTAAATTGGAAAGCATTGAACTGAACGAAACTGAGGGAAGGGTTGGAGATCTGCACAAAGAAGCGTATGGGAGATCTAACCTTCACCGGGAGAGGCTTTCGTTGAAGTGTCGTGGAGAGAGGCGGCCTGGAGGCAGGAGCCGAACTATCACGCAGTAGAATTGAGGAAGAAGGGCTGGAGTTCGAGCAGACCTACTGAGCAGGAGAAGGCGGGAGGAGAAAGGAGGGAGACAGGTTAGGTGTGGAAAAAGGTGTGTGGGAAGGAGATGGCGCCTTGTATGACCGTGAATGGGAATGCCACGGAGACGGCAGAGGAACAGGCACGGGAGAAGGATGGCACCTTTGGTGGCTGAAAAAAAGAGGTTGATGTTTTGGGCGGCTGTTTTGAAATATTCAAAGTTTAGGTTTTTATTTTATTATTTAAAAAATTAAGTGGTCAGAGCTAATCTTATTGTAGCCTACATAAGCAAAAGGAGAACACAACATATAGCTATCAGAAAAGTTTCAAAAGACATTGACTAGGCTTTTAAAACATAAATTCCCTACAATTCTTGATATGGTAACCAGAACTTTTTTCTATACATTGATAGGTCATAAAATTTTAAATAAGAATTTAAAAATTAAAAGAAAATCTTGAGACCTGCTTTCACAACCAATTACAAAATATTGCAAAATATTACAAACCAAATTTCAATTAGAACCAATGAATGATACCTCTCATTTAGTTAAGCCTTAGAGGCTGCTTATCCATATCAATTTCCATTTAGCATACTTTTTTATCAGTCAAATATAATTTACATATCAAGCACCAAATCAATCACCACATTAGAGGTATCATTAGGATCCACACTCACCATTTGCTGCCTCGTCACAGGATCCAAGCCACTTCCTGCCGCCGCCTCACTAGCCTGCGTAGCAGTACCATAACTGCTGCTTCTTTCGCGGATAATTCCTCACCTCCTCACCAAGCACATCGCTCTCATCACCATGCTTCAGATCATTATAGCGAAGCCCAGCTCGGCTTCAGTGGCCCTCACATAGAAGGGCTTGATCAATTCATCCATCTTCTTTGAACTCTATTTCTCTGCCGTAGAAGCGGTGAAACCTTTATGAGCAAGCATCGGCAAAGTGCTCTCTTTGTGGAGACAATTGGGGTGGAGTGTTCGAGAACTTGGAGCAACCTCATGTAGTGGTGGAACCACGAGATCGATGAGAAGCAGGTCGTAGTTGTCGAACATTAGTGGGTGCGGGTTGTGTAACCTGCCAAAGCGCACGAGGTAAATGAGAGAAGAATGGAGTTGAACAGAGTGGTTTTTTTTAGCAAGATATGTATTTTTTAGGTGGCAAAACAACAAATATTAGGATTTAGGTGTTACATAGGTAAATATGAAAGTTTGTTGTGGTATGTATGTAAATGACTCTAATTATGTATTCTCAGCTTGAGGAGTGAAAAAAAAAAAAAACTAAATTTAGCCCCGTAATTCTCACTCTTACAATCAACCTGAAAAATCATACCTGATGCCAACTTATAGCCTCTTTGTCATCCATAATTAATCCCGCAGCTTCCTTACCATCCATTGTCAACTGGTTTCCTTCACTCGGCCTGGACTTCAACTCTGCTTCCTTAATGCAAATTTTCATCTGCAGGCCATTACAATTTAGAGTAGCTCATAATGCTGTTACACAGCCGCTTATTTCTTATTTTAGAGTAAATTTAAATTGTGTATTCATTTACACACCTTACTATAATTAACCAAGTGCGCTTCATTCCTTTTTTTTTTTTAATTTTTCCTCCCTCTTATGACCAATTATGGCTCACTTCTACACAGTTTAAATCAAGACCTACCAATTAAGTTATGCTTTCTCCTAAAAGTATTGTTCCCCTAACACCTAGTGGAATCAAAAGAATATATAGTATTCTTCATTTATATTTTTCAACATCTTGATTATTGCTTTTTGCCAACTTTTTATCCTAAACAAGACTGAAAGTCTTAGGCTCTGTTTGGCGGGGCTTTTTTAGCACGTCGCGGCTTGTGGCCGCAAATTTTTTTTTTAAGCGTTTGACGCGGTGGTGGCGTGCTGGCGTCGAGGCATTCGACGGAACTCGGGGCCGCGGGTTATACCCCCGGCCTCGCGTTCTCAAGAGCCTAATTTCGGCTTTTGCCCCGCATACCCCTTTGACCGAACTCCCTCCCCTTGCCCTAAATTCTTTTTCCGCATAACCCTTCGACGCCAAGATCCATCGTCTGTTGCACCACCGAACTCCCTCAAGTCTCCCATTCTCAGGGCCGCGTTTCCTTCATCACTGCCCTCCCGCGTTCTTCCATTCCTTCTTCTTCGGATATCTCGCAGGCATACACATTTTTTATTTTTATTTTTCGTTTATTCCATTTCACTTAGGTTTCGAATCCATCTTCCTCTCACGTTCCTGGCCTAAGGTTGCTTTCTTCTTCACCTCTCTATCTCATTCCGTTGGTGTTATTACATATAATGTGTACTTATGTACTGTTCGGTGTATTTATGTACTGTCTTGGTGCAGCCTGTAGTTATTACAAACTTTGAGTTATGTACATGTTTTCTAATTACTATTGTCATAGTACATGAATTATAAATCATCAAATAATAAGATATTCATTTTGTAGATTAAAGTATACTTTTGGAACATTTCTTCAATTTATATTTATTACAACACTATTTATAATTTTATTCTTTTATAATATTTTATGGATAATATATTTATTACAAATGCTACCGAAATCTTTCCTTCCTTAAATCGGCTATGTATTTCATATATTAACTTATCTAATACATAAAATTATTTCATATAATAATCGATTCCATATATATACATATCTAACACTTCAATTTTATTCCTTAACCATTATTAATTTCACATATTTACATATCTAACACTTAAATTAACTTCATTACATTTATGCGACCTAATTCTTTCGTAAGACCTCCAAAATAATATGCAAATATTTATAAAACTTCAAAGTTTATGTGTTATATATGTAAATACATAAGATTGTGTTGCATATTTGTTCTTATTCCTAAACAGAAGTTGTTAGCATTTTGGGGGCTTACTGAAGTTCCAAAAATATGATTGTTAAAACAGTTTTACCAAACAGGGGTAGTATGGTCTTTTTTTCATAACTAGCTTCCCGACAGCTGGTTTCACACAGCTGCACCAAACAGACAGTCAACTTTGTCGTAGCAGCTTCCTGGGGCAGCGCAGCTGTAGCTATAAAGCTGAGAATCTGCAACTGCCCAAACAAAACCTTAGTTGATAGAGTAATGTGGTGGTCGTAGTGTCCACCCTTCAGCATAAGCAACTTGACCAGTGCTTTCCTTTGTAAGCTTCAACGTAGTATTTTCTTCTTTTCCATACCTTTTTTTTCTTTAATTTTTACTGATGATCTTTTAGATTTTGTTAGATTTTAGTAAAATTGGGAGATAAATTTGGTTTCCTATTTACAATTAAAACATGCTCATCTGTAATATATATATATATATATATATATATATATATATATATATTACCGCTGAATTGAAGCCAATTGTTTTTTTCTGTCTACTCGTTTCTATAATTTTTTGTTTCCCTTAGCAAATCTCCTGAAGCTAATATGTCCGGCGATTGAACTTATAGGCCTGAACGTATTTCTTCCTTACTGAACAAGCTAATGTACAATTACTGATATTGTATGATTTTAAGAAGTGTTTATGTATAAAATAATTAAATTCTTCAAGCATGTGTCAATCTTCACAGGTTTTCCTCATGTAAATGCTACTCCTGACTGATTTTAGATTGTAAGGATAATTGAAATACTTGAAGCATTTGATCCATCTTGGTTGTCTTGCTGTTGTCAACACTCGCATAGTGGTTGTGTTTGATTTAAGAAAAATGAGATGCTTATATCTTTTGAAGCATCTTTGTGGTATTTTTTTGGTTTCAACTTTAAATGCCCATGTATTGAGCTTTGCTTCAAATTATTTGGATTGCATTTTCATGTTATTTAGAAAAAATATGCTTATCTTTGGTTATAATTTCTTAAAGCAATTAATTATGTTATTTGTTAACCAGATAAATGAGTTGCTCTTAAAAAATTTGCTGCCTGTTTACTCTAGCCGTGCATAAGGATTGAGGTGTTGAACTTTTTTCTTTTTTTTTCCTTTCTTTTTTTTTTCTTGCATTCAAAGGTTCAGACAGTAGGTGGCAGTGAGGTTATTTATACATGAATGCTCTGGTGAATTTATGAAGGTCAAGTGAATTCGTAGAAGTAATTGCAGTGGCTGCTATGAGTGTGATTCTGGTTATATCGCCAATTATCTGGTTGATTAGTAAATGTCCGTTCTCATATTTGAATTGAATTTGTTTTGCTCTTCGGATATCGTATATTACTTCCTTGTTATTATTTTTGTTGTGAGGTTCATTACTTTGCGAGAGTAATTGTTTTCTTAATTTATTTAGCTTCTTGATATTTGATTTATTATCCTATTTTTGATGTAGTCAATTATTTTGACTAAATTACACAATATTGGACGCCTTTTTGTTTAATGCGATCTTTTTGTTATTATTTTGAATGTTCACCATATTTATCCTTCCTTGGCAATTCCTCATAAACAAGAAGTTTCAGATTTTTCTTGGAATACAATGGCAATGTTGTATGAGATTCTGAAGTTTGATGGCTTGTCGACTTTGGATTTGAAGAATCCAAATGTGAGTTATGATAGTTCGACAAGTAATTGTGAGAAAATTCATGGTGGATACTTCTTATGATGAAGATGTATGAAAGATTTTTCATTGTTTCAAATAAGTTTAGTGGTGTGTTCTTGAAGAAACAATCAAGGAGTGGATGTGGTTCAAGCTAAACTCTATGCATGATTAATAACTTCTTTAACAAACTTTATTGGAAGCATAATTTAATATTTACTTTGCATGTTCGAATGTGTTTAATTTCATTGGGAGGGACTTGGTGAATATTACTACGATGGTTGACGAAGGTCAAATTTTACTATTCATGTAATAGTAGAGAATTAACTTAGTGAATGTTAAGAATTAATTTCTTTTTCTAAAGATATGATTACTATTCTTGCAGGAGTAGTGCATGTGCAGATCAAGAGACAGATATTATCAAGCTGCATGGCAAAATAAAGAATAGCATGCCATAGACAAACACATGGAAATATCAATATGTGCTAGTATTGTTGCATATTATTCAGGCGTAAATTAAGGTAATGCTCTTGGGTGACTACTAATGATTAATGATTTCTAAATTTGACATGTTACGCTAAAATTTTCTTCAAAAATAATTTTTTTTATTTATTTATGAGCTATTTGCTAGTTCTTTTTACGTGGGAAATAATGTAGTGCATGAGAGAATTTATTTTGGCATGTTAAAGTATAAGATTGTTGATGCTGTGATTTTGACGTTGATAGTAGTTAGGAATTTATCATACCCCAAGAAGAATCTATTTATTTATTATTATTATTTTTTGTAGTTATGTTAGTGAAGCAAGTATCAAATTTTTCTTTAATGCTATTAGTGGTACAAGAATCAAATTCTCAAAAAAAAAATTGAACTATTTAAAGTTTGTAGTGGGTCTGTTTATTGCATGAATGAAAAGGGCTTTGTTTGAATTTATGCGTTGTGAGGAGTAAATTTTAGTGGTATTGATTTATTTATTTTCTTTCTTATTTTTATACGGGCATCATGACTTGGGGATGCAAGAAAAATTCAGGACATAGGAGGGAAATGGTTGAAGATCCATCGAAGATGATTAGTGAAATTGATCTCTCATGTTGAATACTTATAATTGTGCTAACATTTAGAATGAGTCAATAAATTCACGTTATTTAGAGAAAATGTGATAGAGGATATCTAGAGTATATTTCCATAAAATATGAGTTCAGGCATGGCATTATCATAATATTAAGAACAATTATGCTCATAAATCCTCATTATTTAAGGAAATAATGAAGATATTTGTTAACTGGATTTGTGAGATGGACTTCAAAACTTTGCATGCTTGTTAAGGCGGTGATGTGAGTATACAAGTGGCCTATTATTTCTTGATTTTGTTTGGTGCTGCTTTTGGTGATGATATCTAAAATTTTCAAGCTTCTGATCCATTTCACTGATTATGGTCTTGTGCATACTATTAAGAAGTAACCACAGCGCACAAACATTTGGTTATATCTTACCCATCAGGACACGCATGCTGCCCAAAATATTTTTTGTTAGCAAATCTTCCAACCATTAACACGCTCTAAAACTTGTATTTTATTTCTCATTTTATTAAGTTTAACTTTTTCTTCTGTTTAACACATTTCATTAACTTTATATTTAAACTAGTCTGTGTACTTAATTGTCTCAAAGATAATTTTTTAATGTTTTGAATTATTTACATTTTTAACTTTTCATGCCATGATGTCTCGTAATCACAAGTACTTGTACTATCTAGGTCAAAGATATTGTCACGTGACATTAATTTTGGCTTCTCTAGCATTTAGATAATACAATATTTGTCTAGCCTTCATTTTGTAATGGATTTTATTGGTTTGGAATTCATACATTTTTGCTTGGTTGTATCCAGCCAACAACATTCTTCCCACAAATATTACAAAAAGGAACCACAACCTTTGATTTTGGCATTGATACGGGCGTTGTTTTTAAACAAGAATGTTGTTAATGATCATGACACATCGTCATCCCTCTTAACAATCATGAGGGCTTCTGCTTGAGATTTAAATACTTTTCTTAAGAGTTATTTTTTTCGATCGAGTTCTTGTGAGTGCAGGTGAAGGATGACTTAATAAGAGAATGCTAAGGTATCTTTTTCATTGAAGTGCTTGATTTGCATGCCCGTGATAAGTAGCATTTGAGTGGAGTATATCTTGTTGGAAGGATGTCCTTTAATGCTTCATTTCGTTTTATTATACGTTACCTCTTAAGTTACAGGGCTTACAAAAGCTACCCAATGATTGCTTAATGTTAGCTATCAATAACTCTAAAGTTGTGAGTTTGTGCTTTCATGCTTTTATAGAAGTAGTGCATCGAGTCATTAATTATGTGCATTGATTAGTGTGCACTAAACAAATTGATTGTGAAGAAGAATTACCCAATAATGCTTAATAGGTGACCTCTTCAATCTATTTGGTGGTGCTTAGTTTGGTTTATGAAGTTTGATTTTATGGTCATGATATTATTTAGTCAAGATACCAGAGGAAAACCAATGGCCACATGTGACACAATATGATTCCTATGAATTTCTTGTCAATTTTTAGGTTCAGCAATAAGCCAACATTTTGCACTCTTGAATAAAATACCACATTAGTTCATTTGATTAGTTTGTTGCAATTTATCTTGAAGAAATTATAAAATATAGTTGGATGCAAAACGAGTACATCAAGGTGCTGCACGAGATAGAATTGTACATCAATGGATAAAATTGTGCTCTATATTGAGGGAATTTCCTTAGACACATCATGGATTGAGGCCTGAGTGCGGATGGATTAATCGAAGGTTTCGGTTATCTTGAATTGGGAGTTACCAACCAATGTAATAGAACTACATCATTCCTTGGATTAGCTAAACTATTTTCAACAGCTCATCCATGCTTACTTGAGCATCATTGTGACAATCTGAGATTTGCTAATGAGGAAACAATGATAATGGCTACTTTAATGCTAGATGACATTATAAAGATCGAATCATACAATGATATAGAAGCTCGTGCTAGCATTGCCCAATTGCTTGAATCCATAAAAGCTACATTCGGTTGCATTGATAAGTTCATTAGCATCTATTATTTTTTCTATTTAGAGAATTTACATACATTTCGAACTAATATAATTTATTTTACATATCTCAGACCTAAACTTTCATATTTGCACACATAACACTCAAATCTTTAATATCACATAAAAAATAGCCCTATTATAGCATTTTAAAAGTGAAACACACCTTTTAATGTATTGGTTTAAAACACTAAAGTGTCATGTATTTAAATATGAAAGTTTAGGTGTGAGATATGTAAATGCACAAGATTTGTGTGCTAGGTTTGTAAATTTCCGCTTTTCTTTTTTATTGGCGTGTAGTGTGTTCAAGAGTAAAGCTAAACAATATCAAGCACAGGTATATGGTGCAACAGGAGATCACAATGGTTTTTTGCCTTTGTACATGATGGAAGATAAAAATGAGCTACTTCCATAGATTGAAGAAGGTCACTTCAAAATAGATTGAGACATTTTACTTTGTGGATGACAAGGGTGTTGTCAAAAGTTTGGGAAGAATGCAATATTTGTGTAGGAAAGTGGAAATCCTCATTATGAAGGAATTTATTTTCATCTCTCAGAATATTCTTCACTGCTGATGTCTCCTTTTATTTATATTTCCTGTTTTATACTCTTCCTTATTTAGAGGGATTCCTATTTTTTTTGTTTTATTATTTATATATATGTTGTGTAGTGCAATGTATGAGAAATGATGGAATAAATTTATTTTTTAGATTCTACATGTTATCAGAGCTGTAACCTTAGAATCATCCTTTGTCTTCATTCATGGTTAGAGTTGCTCATCTTCATGTTTGAAGCATGTTGTTTCTCTCTACATTTTATACCAAGGCACTCTTTTCATCTCGGCTGCGCCCCTAATAACACTTCGATCATCATCACCTCCAGTGGTGTATCTATTCTCATTCTTCAACGCTGCCTTAGACGTCTACAGTGACATCTCCATTCTCTGTCATTGACATCTCCATCTCCATTGATGTCTCCACCTTCATCTCTTTTGTATGCACATGTCTTAGAACTTGGAAAAGATCTCTGGAGTTGTCACCGACACAGGAGTCTTCTCATCTTCAACTCTCCTAACAATTTTTTCTCCACATTAATGAGATCAAATGAGAAAGTAGGGCTTCTCTTGTCACATTTGACTTCATCTCTCCATGTCTGGATCAAACAAAACTGAGCATTATATTGTTTCCCTCGTCTACTTACATTTTGCCCTAATAGAACAAGCCTTATCTTTTTTTTTTCGGTTGGCTAAATATGTGGCTAAGCCAGCAAATTGGTAAGCTTTCAATCATCAATTTGGCTTGCTCTAGCTGACAACTCATTAGTTGTTGGCTTTAAAAAAGGCTCGATCACCTCTTGTTGAGTATCTAACATATAGAAGTTTGCAGCTACACACCTCCCTCTAGTTTCTATTTAGTCTTCTAGTCAAATAGTTGAACTAAGATTTCTTCTCTTACTTTTATATAATCATGTCAGACAAAATGTGACCTCAAAATCTTCATCCTCGAAAATCGCCTCAAGACCCAAGACTAAGTTATCATCTCTTATCGTGTATCATAACTCCTCTTATCTAGTTATGAACCATAAGTTACATGGCCACACTTTTCTTCATTGGTCCAATCCATCTTCATGTACATCTGTGGCAAAAGGAAATATAGGCATCTCATAGGCGAAATTTTGACGCCAGATATAATAGATTCTAAATATGTGGCATGGAAAACTGACAATCACTTGGTCATGTCATGGTTAATAAATGTCATGACCACAAATATTTGAGAAAACTTCATGCTCTATAGAACATCCAAGAAGATATAGGTGGTTACAGGTAAAATCTAAAAATTTCTTAGAGTTATTTATAATTGTGACTAGACTAAATGATCAACAATAGGGAGAATTGAGTGTTACTCAATATTTCATTACACTTGCATGCTGTAGGCTATAACTGGACATGTATGAGGTTTACCCTTAGAAATGCCCTAATGATTATGCATTGTATAAAAGAATTAGTGAACATAAAAGAACCATCAAGTTTCTTCTTGGCCTCAATAAAGACTTTGATGAAGGAAGGGAGAGATATATGGTAATTAAACCCATCCCTACAATTTAGGAGGCCTTTATAGAAGATCAAAGAGAGGAGAGCAAAAAGAAGTTGATGATGACATAAAACTGCACAACATATATTAGAGGATTAGCATTGTACACTCAAAACACCTCTTAGAATAAAAAATCAAGAAAGAACAACTATGGTGCAACCATTATAAGAAATTTGGTCATGTGAAAGAAAAGTGTTGACAATTACATGGCTAACATGTACATTGGAAGTAATTTATTAGTATATATCGTATGTCCACTAAAAGTTTTGACTGATTTCTATCTAAATGATCAGATACAACATTTCAAGAATAATATGACACATTGAGGGAAGCAAATATTGCATTGAAATGAATCTAATTATTTAGATGATAAAAATATATAGGATTTACGAGTCTATATGATTCAAAAATTTTGTTCCCACCTTTCAAATGCAAGATATGGTTTTTTTTTTTTGGTTATAGGGCCTATTATCCCCACAAGTGAAAGTCCTCATAATTAATTATACCTCTAGAGTTATGAACACTTGAGAAAACTCTTGATTAAAACATTGGCTTATAAAATTGTTGTTCAAAGGTGGAAATTTTAAAGTTACAATTTTTGGGTGATGAATGGATCCAAGCTTAGAATTTTTAAGGATTGAGTTTAAAGGTCAGTAATGGTGTGTCATGGAACGGCCTAGGGATTGAAATGGATTGGATAAGTTTTGTCTGAAAGGGTTGATCAGGAAGGTTAAGTTTGGATGTTTGATTGAGATGATAAGTTTAAATAATTTACTTTGAAATTGGGTAAAATTGGGTAATAAAGATTTCTAGAGTGAATTGACACCATAATTCTGAGATAAACCTATACTTTACAGAGAGGCTAAGTTGGTAGACTAACCTAAATTTTTGGCATATTTGGATGCTCATGGCTGTCAATCATCTTAAGTGCATGACTATCATTCAACTATTAACCAAAAGTATAACAAGAAATCTTCACTTAGTACCATACCAATCGCAAGTAGAAAATGTCGTAGCTAAAGGAGGTTAGAGGTGCCTTTGTCATTAACTATGGGTTACTTCATCCTAGGGAGCTTATATATTTTTAGGGATAAAGGTTGCTTGTTTTATAAATCCTAGTCCTTATCACTAACTAGGGTACCAAGTAGTCTAACCTAACCTTCTACACTAGACTAGTATATATAATAGTGATCCTTAGTTTTATTTTTAAGTTGGCTAATCCTAGAGTTTACAGTTGATCATCCCAAACAGTGGTTCTAGTGATTTAAGTTGGTAAAATTTAAAATTTTGTTTGTGATTTGATATTTAATGCGTGACTTTTTTCAACTCATATGTTTGCCTGTTATTGCGATATTCAGGGTCATTGTAGGTTTAATGTTTTGTATTTTGTTTTCTAAGTTGATGTTCTCTGATTCATTTTGTTCTTAAGTCCAATTAGTGTGAAGTTATATATTGAAGTTCATACGTCACTTGAAAACTTATATAATTGAAGGTTAAACCTTCAATTAATGTTTTCTTAAAATTTTATGGGGTTTAAAGTTTTGAGTGTTAAAAATGCTTGAGTTTTAATAACTTTATTTTTAGAAGCTTAAATTTTTAAAGTTATTTTTGTTTATGTATCTTAATATTTTATTGGGTTTAAGTGCTTAAGTTGTTTTAAGCTATGTGGTTGAAGTGTTTAAATTATTGGATCTAGGCTTTTAAATTTCTCTAAATTATTTCAAATGGATTTAAATGTTTTGAACGTGTATTAAAGTGTATTAAAAGTTAAATTTCAAATTCCTTTCAAGCATTTAAAGTATTTTTGAAAATCTTTTAAGGTTTTATTACAGAATAATATAAAAATTTCAAGATTATTTTAAGGTTTCTTATGTTTTTTGCAAAGGTTTTAAATTATTTTTGAAATGATTTAAAATATTTTAAATTGGTTTTAAATCATTTTTAAATGTTTAAATTATTTTAAAGTGTTTTAAGTTATTTTTAAATGTTTTAAAATATTTTTTAATGTTTTAAATTATTTTTAAAAGTTTTATATTATAATAATTATTAATAATTTTTAAAATATTTTTAAATTTTTTATATTTTAGTATGGTTTAAAAATTTTTTTAATTGTTTATATTATTTTTAAATTTCTAAATTATTTTTAAAATTTTAAATCTTTTCTAAAATATTTAAATTATTCTTAAATATGTAAATTATTATGTATTGTTTAAAT
>JXCR01140500.1:507031-526772 GCA_002079205.1 Phalaenopsis hybrid cultivar
TATATATATATATATATATATATATATATATATATTAGAAAAATATGAAATCAAACCGACCCCATATTTTCATAGTTTAAATGAAAGAGCACTGTACCTCAATTCCTGTATCTATCTCGAAAGATAAACATAAGACTTGAGGGTGAGACTCAATCAAATAAACTAAGAAATATATGACATCTGTTTGGTCTGTGAAACCATTTTATTTGTCGACAACTTCCCCTACTTAATACGAAGAATTTATATTAAGCTGGGTTTGGAAAAGCTTCCTATAAGTTCAAACTCCTATAATTAATTACATTTTAGATAACTGAAGTCACCTAAGAAAACTCTCGATAAAAATAAAAAATATTGTCTTTAAAGAGGTCAAAAAGATATGACTTTTCAACGAGATCAGACATAGAGGTGTGAAAGGGGAATGATTCAAATTTGGAGCATTTTGTTGTAAAGTCTAAAGGAGGAAGAAATATGAGATGTCATAGATCCAGAGGAGAACTTCGGTGACTTCTCAAGCTATCATATTGTTTCACTTCAGTTTTGAGCAGAAATTATTTAAATGTTTCATCCTGTCGATTTTATTAATTATGACTTACATTTATGTGAATCGATCACACAAATAACCTGAAAGATATGAGGATTTAGGTCGTGATGAACGACAACATTGGAATCCTAAGACGAGATAGGGCTTATATTGTACAACAGAGCTATAAAAAGACCTAAAGATAAGTTGAGGATTTATGCTGCATAAAAAAATCACCTCGAAGTCCTATGACTTGTTGTTTAATTCTAAGGAAAGATATGTTGTTGTAGATCCTCCTGCTGTTGAAGATGGTCGTGCTGCCCACAATGCTAGCTCCAAGTTCCTCGTCGTGATGAGTTTAAGTTTTTTAATGTGTCAGGTCATAATGTCAAATCAGATGTCCCTATGGTTATAGTTTTTAAATTATTATGGGATATGTTAAAGTTGATTAGAGCGACACCGGTTAGGATCCTACAGTTCCCTCGTTCCGGTACCACTATCTTATATTGGATTCACTTAGTCCAAATGAATTTACTAAACTCAACTTAATGAGTTCCATACTTTCATTTAGCCGAGAAGCCTGTTAGCAACCATAAGTTACCTCCTCCGAGGGATTCCTGATGGTCCGATAGAGACGTCTTAATTTAATTACAGTTGTGATTTTGTGATATTTGTGATTAAATTTTGAGTTATTTTATATTTTGAATGTTCTGACGGTGAATTTTATCTTGGTTGATTTTAGTTTTGGTTTTGGTTTGGTGGCTATCCTAGCTGTTTTGATTTTCATGCAGGGTGACATCGTTGTTTAACATGCAGGTTTTGTAAGCATAAAGATACAATGTGGAAAGTACAAGCAAAGACTGTACTATAAACAGTAAAAGCGTACCTAGCGATTTTTTCGTTTCACCTCCTGAAAGGTCAGTACTTGCAAGACATGTATATAATATTGCAAGGAACTTAAATTGCATGAGTAGTTGAATGTTTAGCTACCAAACACCAGGCTATGATTTTATTGAGTCTTGGAAGATCGTAGTGGCTGATTTTGGAACAAAATATGACAAGTTCAATTTATCCTTCAGAATGTTCAATAGATTTCAAAATGCTCAAAGAATGACCCCATATCACTTTGAAAATCTCTTGAATTATTTCGAGTTCATTTTGGACTTATCATATTGTTCCATTAATCATTCAAGGTTAAAGTGTGACTACCTCGTTGCTTGGTGAAACTTGACAGTTTAATTATCCCAAGGATAGGATACTCGATTAATCAATTGATATTTCATTTAAGAGTTATGTGAGTGGATGCCTCTAAGGCAAGCTTAGGACCTTTAAAGATTAGGTGCCCACGATTAAGGTCAGGCTTGTAATGTTTAAAGATGTTAATCACCCATCATATTATTTTCTGAATTCGATCAATTTGAGTTTAGACATCGAGTCTATGTAACTACAAAGCCCTTAACAATTATGATAGGTGAAATGGTGATTATCAAGATTTTGATTTAAGTGATATGTATTCTTAGTTGATTTAAGTGATATGTATCCAATGGTTAAACCATCCTCAACTTTTGGCTTAAGAAAAGTAAATTTCCATCTTTCCGACTTAAGCACATCACTTAAGAATTGTTTGATCTTAGTTGACTTCCGAGTCGTGAAAATTAGGAGGATTATGATTTTCTTGATGTTGTGCAAGGGTGGTGAATGATTTTCTACTTTTTAATCCTATTGCAATTCAATCATCCAAACATGTTTATTAATATAAAAATTACCTATTTTTCCTTGGTTAATCTTAAATTTTGATTAAGACACCAAATTCTAAAATGACTATTTTCCCCGTGGGGCACTTCACCTCATAACTCATTAAACACAAGTCAAATGACTTTGAGCATTTAGAGTGTCATATCCATGAGGTAATTACAATGTTTAGAGAAGAATATGTGGACCTCTCAAAATTTTAATTTAATTTAGATAATTATTTAAATTTAGAAGATAAGATTTTCGAAGGTTAATTTATTTAATTATCCAAAATAAAGTTTGTGTTTATGGAAAAATTATTAAAGGTCTCTGAAGGCCAGAGAAACACCTAGACGAGATTTCATGGTTTTTTGAATTAAATTATTATTATTATTATTTAATTTTAATAAATTTCAATGGTTAAATTAAGTAGAAAATAATGTTTTAATGACAAAAAAATTATTTTTCATATTTTTAAAACTCTTCTAAATTCAGAAAACTCAGATTTTGTATTTTTGTGATTTTTAATTAATTTATTATAATTATCTTAATGGGCAAATATGAAAAATTCATTTTTAAGCTTTTAAAATTTATTTTTTAACTTAGAAAAATTAGGAAAAATGTTCTAGTGCATTCTAAGTGATCAGGAGATATTTCCACTCATTTGAACAATTTTTTTATATTTTTGAAACTTTTTATTATTTTAATTATTTTAAATTCAAAATACATTTAAAAATGAAATATTTTCATAAAAAAAGGAATTTTGTTTTTATTAAATGCCCCTGGTCACAAGGAACTCAGAGAACCAATTTTCATAATTTTTCTAAGCTTATTTAATTTAATATAAATATTTTTACACAAAAATACAAGGTTTCCTTAAAAATCTATTTTAGTGCTTAAACTAAGTCAAATAGTTTTGATATTTTTACAGTGAATAAACATGATTTTTATGAACAATATGAGATTTATTTTGTTGATTTTTGATAAGTAAATATTTTATAAAAATCAACACAAGATATTCATATTTAATTAAATACAAAAATTTATAGAATAATCAAAGCATCATGATATTTTTCCTAGACTTCTCTAATCACAAGAAACCTACTAAAATTATTTTCAAAATTTTCCAAGTGATATTTTAACTTATATAATTAAAATAACGAAAATGGTCACCTTAGCTTGAAAATTAGGGCTAAAAGCGTAGATATGTCCTCTGATCTTGAAAAAATCTGAAAACATGGCCTCTGTCACGAGGAATGAAGCCTCAAAATTTCAAGCCATGTTGAGATATATTTAGTCATGGAGAATTGAAATACCACAGAGGGTATTTAATTCACTAAAAATCAGAGAATAAGAAAATAATTTTTATTTTTAGTCAGCATCATTCTCCTATGTTCACTAAGCAAGAGAATATTTTTATTTTACTTTTGTGATTTTTTAAGAGAAAGATATGGATTTTTGAAATTTAGGCATCTAAAATAATCATAAAATCCCTATTTTTCTACTTATCCATACGATGCCAACTTATCCTACGGCGGCTCCGAAATCACAAGCGGCGCACTCTCATTCGACGTTGCCATCCACCTCAGCTGCCACACGGCTCGCAGTTCATGCACCATCCGCTCGTCCGACTTGGTCTCCTCTGTTGGTTGGATACACGCGCGATCATTGGACGACTCTCCGTTATCGTCCCCAAGTGACTTAACTCATAAGTCGTTCACACTAAAACCTTAAGATCTCGAGCTAGACTCAACCAAATTGCATGGGGTTTGTTTCTAAACCTTCATCTACTCAAGAAGAACACATCTATATGATTAATCAAGTATGAAATCAAGCCATTACAAATGGAGAATCAAAATAAGCTCAGATTACCTTTGTCTGAGAGGGAAGATCTCAATTAGATGGCTGTGGTGGCTTTGATTGGACTCAACGAACCTCCAGATGTAGTCTCAAACCTTAGTGAATTGTCTAGGTATGAATTCAATCAAATTCGATTTCAGGTGTTGGTCTAGAGCTAGGTTAGAGGCTATTTGAGAGGGGGTTTGATGGGGAATCAACTTCTCTTGCTCTAGGGATGGTGTGTGCACAATTAATTTGAGTTTTGTGGACTGTGGAGAGGTGTCCTGATTTGAGCTGAAAGTTTGAGCTCAAAATTGGGCTTCTACAGTGGAGATAAGTGGGGGGAAAATGGTGAAAATGAGCTTAGTAGTTTTTGGAGTGTGTTTGAGAGCAATTGGACAGAGTTTCCTTAAGGATTTTGGCACACTCTTCTCTTTGGCCATGGAGGGGCTGATTAAATAAAGGAGCTTAGAGGGAAGCTCAGAGCCAATTGATGGGTGCAAAGAGTTGCTTAAGTGGAGGGTTGAGGAGCTCTAAAGAGTCATTGGGATGAGCTGGCCTCTGGGTTGAAATTAGGGTTGAAATTAGGTTTGAATATGAGCTTGGGGGTCTCAATTTTGGTGTTTTCCGGCCACTAGGCTGACCAGTAGGGCCAGGGGTGGTGGCCGGAAGGTCAGGTGAGCCAGAGGGAGGCTTAATTATAATTTACTCCCAATGGTAAGTGATGATGGAAGAGATTTTTGGTTAAGGCCAAAAAATGGGCTAAGATCCCTTAATTTAGGGACCCATTGGTTCATAGCTTATTTGGATGGTTTGAGAGGGTTTAGTTTGGTCAATAAAGTGTGCTTAGTGGCTGTGGAGACCTTACTTTGGTGACTTTAGGACGACTACGTCAATTTTGGTGCATGGGTCCAATTTGGGTCAAAATGGCTAAAAGTTGGGTTTGGGTTAGGCTAGCCATGACTTTAAGCTCAATTGATTGACCAACATTGTGTAAATGATTCTCACGAAGGTTTTTGGTGAAGGATTGAAGTAATTTTGAGTTCAATTGGAAGCTCAATTTAATGGATTTTGGGATTTTGGTCAATTTGGGCATGTTGGATTAGACTTGGGTCTAGGTTGGGCTAAGTCCAAATTGATGGTTGAGAATGATCCATAGGAATGTCATAAAGAGTTTCCCACATAAATTTGGTGTCAATTTTGGGGTTAGGGCATTCAATTTGGTGGAATTTGGAGACAACCAATTTGGGGCCAATTTGGGAAATTTTTTTGGACTCGGGTTAAAATTAAGTGAAATTGAGGCTTCATCAAGGCCAATTAAGTTCAATTTGGTGTGTAGGAGTGTTATGAATTGTTTAAGATTCAAATTGGTTCAAATTGAGTAGGCTATGGGTTCAATTAGGTGAGATTAAGTCATATGTTCAAAATTGGGGATTTTGATTTGGATCAAAATTGAGCTCAAAGCATGAGCCAATTAGGCTTGGATTTGGTTTGGATTGATCAAATGAAAGATGAATTTGAGTTTAGAATTGAACTTAAGGGAAATTGGGGCCAAATTGATGGACATTCGGGGTGAATTTGAGGAAATTGGGCCTTTAAAGGCAATTTGAGGGTTTTGGTCAAAATGGTCAAATTGGCCAAATTGTGTTCAAATGGAGGGTTCAAATTAGTTTTGGAAACATTTGAAGTGATTTTGGAAAGTTTTGAGGTGCCAAGGGTAATTTTTGTAATTTTTGCAAATTTGGGGGTATTTTGGTAATTTTGGAGTTTTTGGGTGTATTTGGGCAATTTAGGTATTTTGAAATGGTTTGAAATGATTTTTGAACAAATTTGGGTATTTTGGGTGAATTTGAGGATTTTGGTCAAATTTAGGGTTTGGGGGTGTTTAGGTAATTTGGGTGGGTTTAGGGGTAAAAAGGCCAAATTGGAAACTTTGGTAGAATTGGGGTGTCAACCACCTTACATGAGCTATGAACCAATGAAATCCTCATTTAGGTCCTCTATGTACTGGTCTTAGCTAAACCCTAGCCTAGGGCTAATGGGTCTAGGGGACCATCTACATGAGTTTCTCAAAAGATCAAGGGATCAAAGTAAACAATTTTTGGTTTAGGGTTGTGAGTGGATATAGGTGATAGTGAGTGTAGTGAGTGAACTAGCTCCGGACCAACACCCGGGCCAACCCTTAGGTCAAAAAATCCTATGGGGAACTGTCCTTGAGATTCTCCATACTGACCCCACCACTAAGTGCTAGAGGTTAGGACTAATATGTGGAAGTTTAGAATTGAGGGCTCCTTTTCTAGTTTTCTAGGAATAGTCAATAGGAAAATCCTATGGCTAGACCTTAGGCAACTAAAGAGGGAAAACTAAACCTCAACCAAAAGTAAGGTCAACATAACCATAGGTTATTTCATTCCAAGGCACCTATATAATTTCATAAGGTAAATTTTATTTGTTTTATAAATCCCAATTGTTAGCACTTACTTGGGAACTTAGTAGTCTAACCTAAGCTTCTAAACAAAACTAGTCTAGGGTATGTGTGATCCTGGGTTTTATTTCTAAACTAACTAATCATTTGGTTTACAGTTGATCTACCTAGATGGTGGTTTTGAGGATTTAAGTTGGTAAATTTTTTATTTTTATCGGGATTTGATATTTAATGTTTGATTTTTTTTTTCATCAATTATGTTTGTCATTTATTATGATAGATTTTGTTTTGAAAGAAACAATATTCATTATATAAACAATATTCATTAAATTAAAAGGAGGTTTCAAAATAAGATGGGGCCCTTAAACAAGGAATTTTAAGAGTATCCCCATGTAGCTGAAATGCTAATGAAGGAGGGAGTGACTGCAAAAAATCTGTTTAGATAATGCACCAACTTTAGCAAGCCAATCATCATGTATATTTGCTTATTTGAAGGTAAAGTTTCATCTGATGTGGCATCCAAGAGTTGCTGCGAAAATCTCCTTGAATGTAGCTTTAATATGCCAAGGAATAGAAATGACATTGGAGAGATTTTTTTTTTAATTATTAGGACTCACCATAGACCTCGAAAGATTTCTATCTAATGATTGGATGTGAAATTTGAAGAATAATATACTATCTCAAGGGATAGAAATATTACCTTAGAATGGATCTAATCATTCAGATGAAAAAAATCTTTGTGATTTATGGATTTGTAGAACTAACATCTTTCTCTTACCATACGAGTGTAAAATAAGGTTTTTTTTTCTTTTGGGATTTGGAATCCCTACGAGGGGGCTACCTCATAGCTAATTACATCTCAAGAATTATTCATGAGAACATTCTTGATTAAAGTTATGCCTTAAATCTCTCTTATTCATTAATGAATGTCCGCGAGATGATAATATTTGAAGACTTGGATAAAAATGGTAGACTCAGACAAATCTTGAATTCACTTGAGTTTTAAAATGCCCTTATGGTTGGGCCCAACCATTTAAAGTCATAATAATGGTACAAAGCTTGAATCTAGGAGCTAGGTTTGAGAAATAAATTTGGAGATGAATGGAACTTGATTAGGTTTTATTTGAAAGGATTTAGATTTATTTGAGCTTGATAGAAATTAATTTGGATTGGGTTGGAGTTTGATTTGAACAGATTTGAGTTGGGTGGAGTCAAGTTGAAAGATTAAGTTAAGGTTGAGTTTGATCTTGAAGGGATTCGATTTATTTTAATCATATTGAGTTAAATTTGATTTGATTGAGTTTGAAAACATCCTATTTTAAGATTAGAAAAGGGTGATAGATTTTTAGATGGAGGAGTGGCCCTAACCGAAACATCTCAAAATAGGAGGCTATAGGTAGACTAAACTAAATTTGGGAGTAATGCACCTGATCAAAATGCCCATGTGATTCCATCGTCATAGGTACATCAAGAGTCCCAGATTATTAATTAGTAGAACATCAGGAGTTCTCCCTTGTCCCCATAACAATGAAATGTAGTCTTTCCAGCTAAAAAATTGCTTTGAGTATCTTTAACAACAACACGAGCTACTTAGGTCAAAATATTTTATAGGTTTTAGTCCTTAAGTCTATCTATTGGGTACTTAGTAAACTATCCTAAAGCTTCTAGACTAGACTAATATATGGTGTGTGTGGTCCTAAATTATCATCTACAAGCTATCCTAGGGTTTATAGTTTGAAGTTATCCTAAGATGTGGTAAAGAAAATTAGAGTTGGTCACTTTTAAATGTTTAAGGGGTTTGATAATTATGAAGTGGCTTGTTTTCTTCTAAGATTGCCCATTTTGATGACAAATCCATGTTTTATAGGTGTTTTTGGTTGTTTTTCTATTATAAATATAATTTTAGTCAACTGATCAATCAACATGTTTTTATTCTTGATTATGTTTGATACATTATATTCATAATAAATAGTATTATGTATCTTAATTTATAATCTTTATAATAAGATTTCTTTGTATTCTCATAAGATAATAAAAATATATTTTTCAAACAAAAATTTGGGTGGTCTGAAAATATCTTTATCACTTCAAAAATATATGAGACAAATTGATCTTATATATGAATTCACCAAATTTAAGTTGACCGAATGCTTATGTTCTCAAAAGTTTAATGCTCTGAACTTATATGTTTCTAGAAAGATATATATTCATTCATGCATTCACTTATTCTGGTGAACATATCAGCCTCGCCTTAACTAAGCCGTTAAAAGAGAGTTTGACATGCTTCTACATTTTATTCCTAAAGCTCAAGAATTTTACACTTTCTTTTAAATTGGTTTGAATGAAGTTCTTAAAACTAGATATGAAATTGAACTTAAACTCTTAATCATTAAAGAAAAAATAACTTGAAAAGACTTAAGAAGAAATATTTAAGAAGACTTCTTTAAGGTAAATCTCAAAGTTCTTAGGACATATCTTTTGAAATTTTTGAAAATAACTTAGAGATTTAATTTAAAATATATTTCTCTAAATTTCATCTTTATGGTCAAAAAGGTTCCTTTAGTTTGAAAAATATTAAAAAAAATTGAAGGAAAAGATTTTCTTTTTAATTCTTAGAATGAATTTCCCTTTATAACATTTAAATATTTGAAAAGATCACCTTGATCTTTTATATTGTTTAAAACTAAAGGTTCGAGTTCATTTAATTCAAATAAAAGATAGTTCATGAATTTATTAAAGTTTTAAGAAAATTATACTTTAGAGCACATTTAATTTTTATAGAAAAGATTTTTATTCAATGAAGCTATGTATATTTTGAAAATAGTTCATTTTGAGCATTTTTAATTTACTTATTTATTTTAAGGAAAATATTTTCTCTTAAAAGATTTTTGGAGTAATTTTTTAGCTCTCCTCCTTCTGGGAATTTTTCCCTTCTCATATACTTATCTCATCCAAAAATTCTAAGTTCTCAAAATTATCCATAGCTAGTACTCATTAAATTCTAACATGCTTAATAAAAGAAAAATGCATCATTAAAGCAAGCATTCAACATGCAATCACCATTAAAATCATGCAAAATATATGACAGGCACTCTGTGCAATTCATCACAGGATTTTCACTATTCTTTTTCTCTTACAAATGCAATTACATCCCATTTAATGAAAAGAATTATGCTAACCTAACACATAGAACTCCTGCATGAAATATCCATAGGGTTTACACTAAGTCAAATTTTCACATTTATCATATACATGAAGTTATACATATAAGATTACATACATATATAATTATACATATATGTTAATTACATGAATTGACTTAAACAAGCACATATATTTTAAATTCACACACATAAACATATACATGCAAATATATTCCTTTCTTTCCCTTAAAAATCATATAGTTTTGAGTAGGATTTACTTCAAACTGATTATTTAATGGGTTGATTAGTTTATGAGTTATTTATTAATTAATTTAATTAAAAATTTAAATGATTAATTAAAGTTATTTATTTATTTGTTTATTCAATTAAAAATTTACTTAATTATTTAATTAAAGTTTTTTATTATTAATGTTTGAATCAATTTATTTAACTATTCAATTTAATTATTAATGATTTAATTATTTCATGGCTGAATTAAATTATTCATTACTTTGTTTAGTTATATAATTAGGTTATTAATTGGTTAATTAAATTATTAATGGGTAAACTTAATTAATTGGTTAATTTTAATTAATTGATTAATTCATTATTTAGTTAATTAAATCATTAATGAATTGTTTAACGAATTCATTAAAGTTTAAGTTAGCTAATGAGCTCTTTAATGAATTAATTAAATTTTACGGTTTCAGCTAGGTCAATTAGAAGTTATTAGGAGATGCTTAATGCATGATAAGTTTTGGTTAAGAATAACTAAAAGGTAGTTAAAAATGTTCAACTCAATTAGAAGTGATGAAAATTAGGTTATATAGGTTTCAACCAAAGTTAATTAGAAGTTATTAGTTTTTATTATGCAATAATTAAGTGGATTAAAGGTTATTCATAGGATTAAAGTTTCATTTTGGGGGAATTAAAAGGTATTAGGAAAGTAATTAGACCATTGGAACTTTCGGCCAAGGAGGAAAACACGATGGAGGCTCACAGTTTTGGCAAGAGAGTGGGGTAACCATGAAAATTACATAAAATAACATTGCATTGGCACATTATGATACAATTATACAAGAAACACCAATGGATATTTCATACAACATGTAATATTGAACATAGAGCAAATGAACAAAAGCCAATTTAAAGGTTACAACATAAAACATATACATAGGCTCGTGATTTTAACTAAACATGCTTGGAGTCATGATAAATTTTGCATAAAAACACCTAATTAACATGTTACCACACAAATACCTTAAAAGCCCTATGGTTTGATGGAAAGAAATCTCAGTTTTGATGAATTAAACATGTAAACATGCTAATTTGATGAAGTAGTGCCACAAAAGCATTTGGATTACAATTACATCAAAAGCCCTAATTTATAAACATAAAACATGGTGAATTTGATGAATTAACATCACTTTAAAAATAATAATTATAATTCAATCCAAAACCTTTCGATTTGAATGAAGAACATACTTTAATTTGGAAAAGGAATGGCAAATTTTGAAATTTATTACATGAAGACATGGAGTGGTGAATTGTCTTGACCTTACATGGAGAAAGATAAATTATACCTTTGGTTTTGCTGTTGAATTCTTTATTTGAGGATATTTCTAGTCTTCCTTTTTTTCCTCCGTGAATTTCCCTTCTTTTAGCCTTGAAAATAGATGGAGAGTAAGGAGTTCTTGGTTTCATGTGCTTGGGTTTCTCAGTTTTGGTGGGGGGAAAGGAGGCTTTTTTCTGTAGAATTGAGAGGGGAGGTGAACGAGAATGAGATGGAGTGAGGGAGTTTTTGGCATTAGAATCAGGAGTGAGAAGTTTTTGGTTCGGTTTATGGAGATGACAGAGAAAGAAATTGAGTGAATGATGGTTATAGAGGGGAGGGATGGCTAGGATGAAGAGTGGTGGTTGGATTTTGAAATGCGAGGTTAGTATTGAAATAAAATTGGAGGGAAAGATGGGAATTTAGGATACAAGGCCTTATACCAAACATATTTAAGCATTAGGATTGACAAGGTGGTGCATGGAGGTTAATTGGGTGAGAGAACAAATGAAAGGCCATGATTGAGTGGCATTTTAATAATTTAGGCCAAGGATATAGAATTTTCTGTAAATTTGGCAAGGAAAATATAAAAAAAAATTCAAAATCATATATTGTTTTGAAGAGTACCAAATAACAAATTCTATCATACCAAACTGTTTAAAAAATGAAATCCCAAGATATGATTCATTTGAAGTTTGAAGGTGGTTATGGGTGGTTGTGGCAAAAAAAAAATTGACCTCATTTGCTAAAAATAAATTCAAGAAATTCAATAGTCCAATTAATTTTAGCTAATTCAATTTCGATAAAAAATACATGACTGGTTAGAGTGGGCCCCACCCTAAAAGAGAGAAAATGATGAATTTTGTCAAAAAAATTTTTATTGAATTTTATTTATCCAAATTGTGTATGTTTTAGTTTAAAATAGATTTTGTTGAAGTTTGGAGTTTTTTTGAACTTAACGTGAAGTTTTTTTGAATGAGTTATGATCAAATTATCGTTTAATCATTAAAATTATTGTTCTCTCTCGAAATTATTATTTGCTCAGAAGATATCCAAACTAAAATTATTGTTTGCTCTCTCGAAATTATCGTTTGCTCAGAAGATATCCAAACAGTGTTGGGATTAAGTGAAGAGGGTTTCATTTGAAAGATTTTGATAATACTGACAAAATTGTGAAGTCCATTTTCAAAAAGATGACTCGTTAAAAAATACATGACTGGTTAGAGTGGGCCCCACCCTAGAAGAGAGAAAATGATGAATTTTGTCAAAAAAATTTTTATTGAATTTTATTTATCCAAATTGTGTATGTTTTAGTTTAAAATAGATTTTGTTGAAGTTTGGAGTTTTTTGGAACTTAACGTGAAGTTTTTTTGAATGAGTTATGATCAAATTATCGTTTAATCATTAAAATTATTGTTCTCTCTCGAAATTATTATTTGCTCAGAAGATATCCAAACTAAAATTATTGTTTGCTCTCTCGAAATTATCGTTTGCTCAGAAGATATCCAAACAGTGTTGGGATTAAGTGAAGAGGGTTTCATTTGAAAGATTTTGATAATACTGACAAAATTGTGAAGTCCATTTTCAAAAAGATGACTCGTTAAAAAATTTTTATGTGGGATCATTTCTCATGCATGGTCGCCTCAGTGCACAAGTTTTCTTAAAATGGTGTCCAATGACCACTAAACTGTTTTGCATGATTTTCATATATGAACATGAAGGTCATGCAACTTATAGAGTGTAATTTGAATCATTGGATTTAACTATGAAAGAAAAAAGATAATTTTTAGGGTTTTCGACAATAATCATCCTGCATGAAAATTTGAATGAAGAAATTCCCGGAAGAGTCATTCCAATTGATCATCAAATTGATGTGCATGGTCTTTATTAGGGATAATAAGTTTCATGTAACTTTCAAATGAGACTTTGAGCTTTACAATGACTTTGGAAAAGAAAACAAAATATCAGGTTTTCGTTGAAAATCAAGCTCAAGTGAAGTCTGGCTAAGCTTAAGACAAAAAGTGGGTTTGAACATAAATAAGATCAACGAATGGAACCGCGGATGTTATTAGAGCGGTTCACGGAGCGATGTTATTGGGGGTTATTGCAGCATTATTGAAGCAGTTATTGGAATCATTTTGCGGGGGTTATTGAAGTGTTATTTAATTGTTATTATGACATTATATATTTTGTAATTTTATCAATGATTTCTAAGAAGTATCGTTGAAGTATGTTCAAATAGCATAACATATTCTTGAAATTGATGATTCAGGTCAAATCTATCAAATTCGGTGTTACTTCGGGGTTATTAGGGTATTATTTTTGTGTTATTGGGGTATTAAATCTAATAACGCCGCAATAACCCTCAATAACACTGCGCGATGAACCCCTGCAGAACAACTCCAATAAGTCATCAATAATGTTGTAATAACCCTCCAATAACACCACACGGTGAACCGCTCCAGTAACCCTTACAGTTTCACTTCAATAACATTCGCCGAACAACTCCAATAAGTACCCAATAACGCCGCAATAACCCTTCAATAACACATCAATAACCCTCGCAGAACAATTCCAATAACCGCTTCAATAACGTCGCAATAATCGCCCAATAACCTCCAAATAATGCCGCATGGTGAACCGCTCCAATAACCTCCGCGGTTTCACTTAGAAATGATCCGTGCCGGGATATGCATAAAAAAATTCATTTTCTTAAAATTTTATGAGGTGGGCCCGATATAACACACGTGATGTCATATTACTGGAGTCCGCAAGCAGAGCTGTGTCAGCGCTCAGTATGGAAAAAATTCTTGCAACCTAGAGGGAACTCTATTGAATCCCAACTATTTTGTTGGCGATTACTTTGTGAAAGGGGCTAATGCTAAGGATAAAGTGGAATTCTTCATTTAGGCAAATGCGGCTCTTTATCACCATAAAAAGAAATCTCTTTTGTGAAAGGCCAAAGGTTTCTCCAAAGTAAAGGTTGTGTGCATTTTCTTTTGCGTTCACCCAATGTGTGCCTTGCTTTTTGCATCACAGAGTTTGAATTTATGCTTTTCCAAGTCAGAAAAGCTATAATAAATGTTTTAATACTGAATTTCTACTGAGCATCGGTAGATCTTTGTAGCACTTCTGCTGCTTCATCCCATAGCATTCTAGTAACCATCAAACATTCTTGGGCAATTATGTGCTCATCATCTGCCTTTTATGAACATAAAATACGGTCATGTTATATAGAAGAAACATGAGAAGTGGCATTGATGATGAAGGCATCATTAGGAAATTTTAGTTTCTCTTTTGAGCATATTTTTGTTTAATTATTATATTATGTCCGTAGTCTTCTGAAAAAAATATAAAACTATCTCATCATGATTTTTTTTTCTCTTTCTATATTGTGACATGGAGTTTTTGTTTTTTCTTTGGGAGATCTATATTCATATCACTCAATTCGTATGTATGTACATATCTAACAACTAAATTTCAATTTTACATACATACCATTTTACCTATGCATGGAAAGCGTATTTAACGTTATAAAAAGTTAAAATGGTGGTTCTTTTGATGAGGTATGAAGTATATATGTCAAAAGCAAAGTTTAGGTGTTAGACATGTTAATGCATTGGAATTCGGTGGTATTGCCTGTAAATGCCCCTTTTTTTATATGTGGAAAGATCAGAATGACTACGCTTTTTTATCTGCATTCTGATTTCTGCTTAAAGGGAAGATTGAAAGGAAGTGAAATTTTTGCTTTCTTGCTTTTATCATGAATAAGAGCTTACACTCTGCACATCTATTTCAGTTCTCTTCCCAAAGTTCTCTGGTTTTTATTCAGTTAAGGTGTATACGCATTTTATCATCATTTCCTACAATGCTTGGTTGGTTTTATGAAGGTTTTCCTGCCTTATCTTAAAGAGAATATATTAATTTATTATACGTGAACATGATGATGCATATGAAAATAGAATGGATGAAATCATTAATGGGTGTATGAAATTAAATAATATTTTGGAAGCATTATATGATGAGAGAATATTATGAAGATTTAAAAGATAAATCTAATCAACTTGCTATTGAATTAATTGGAATACATGAATATACCATTTGACAATAAACCAGAAATAGCTAGGTGTAAAAGATATTATAATGCTAAAATAAATGTAATAAATTTAGGCATATGGTAGATGAAAGCATCCATGCATATGATAAAAAATAAGTCTTGGTTTAGTCATATGTAGAGGAGGGTAAAAGTCACATTGATTAGATGATTAGGCAATATTAAGATTAAAGACCTTTATAGAAAAAAAAAGAGTTGAAGTAAGCGTGGATGGAAGTTTACAAACTATGGAATCTGAATCTGTCTGGGAGACACCCCTAAAAAATAGAGCGCCTGAGATTGAAAAAGGGAGAGAGAGAGAGAGTGAGTAATAGCATAGTTTTGAACAGTAAAATTGCACAACCTCTATTTATGAAATGAACTCCTATTTATAGGAAGGAGTCTTAATACAATTACATATGGTACCCCTATGGTATGCAGGTATGATAGGGTTTATTTAGTCCATAAGTGACTTCAGCCTATGGGGCTTCAAATATGATTGACTGGCCTTTTGGTCTGACGACTATGGAGCTGAGAGGCTGTGCGGCTAAATGGTCGCCAGGCCTACCGGCTATTTACCGGAGAGTCCGATCTTCACCCCCTGGGCATTGTAAACCATAGCTCTTTCTCATTCTGTTTGAGTTGGCTGGTGGTGATATTGTCCTAATGGATCTGATCAGCTGGATCCTTCACAGGTGCTCTTCCCCTTCCATTTGAGGTGTACCGCTCTTATAATATAAATATCTGTTCGGTTGGGCAGTTACTCTTGGGTTGTCTATGGTAGGGTCTGTGAGGCCGCTTCACCCTTCTTACCATCCATGGATGTCTTTGTGATGCGTGCTGGTATTTTTTAATGTACATATTATGTTCCAAATTTTTTTTGCTCCTTGATAATGAAAACTGCACCTATGATAAAGAAAATTTTATTATACTCTCTTTTTTTTTTTAACAAAGAGGCAAATGAAGGCCAAATGAATCATATATCAATATTCATTTGTCGCATCATAAATAAACTCGTTGTGTTTCTGTGTCATTTTATAGGGAATGCTAGGGGCCACTCAATCAGCCGAAATTTGTTCCTCTACTTGATTTTGGTTCATTGTTTATATCTTCGTTACGAAGAAGGAATCTGACTCCATGTTGAAATCCACTGATAAGGCTAGGATGTTTGTCGTTCCGAGGGTAAACCATCAAGGAAAAAAATAGCCAAAAGTTCAAAATTGAAGGGTGGAAGAGTCTTCTGATTCAGTTCATGGTAGGCCGCAGAGGACTTTTTTTTCACCCGTCAGTTGTGAGTATCCCGCTCATGTTCGATATTCAACGAGCGGGCATTGAGAATTGCATGCCCAACGAGATGGGGTTGATAGACGATCTTTTGTCCTGAGATACGGGCGGAAGGACATGGGCTGAAGTGAATTAGATCCAATGCAAATTGTTCCCTCTTCTCTTTTCCCTACCCCTTGTTTTAATTTCTTTTTATTTTCTTAAAAGCTTGCTGATGAAAGCTCCTTTAATAGATGCGGATCCCATCGTGGAACAATTATTGACAAACGTTGGTGACCTGTTCTTTCACTCGGTTTTGGTCTTGAGAGACCAATCGGTAGCTGGAGGGAAGTGTTCAATCATCTTGCTGAACCTGACGCACTTTGGAGTAGGTACCGTCTCTCAAGGACTTTGTTCTCCATCTGGCTGAGCTGAAGATGATTATAGCCCGTCAGGGCCGAGATCAACTATTTGGAAGGAGATGCGTAGGTAGATGACTGCTCTTCTACATGTGGTTGTTGAGCTTTAAGAGACCGCATTTTTCATGAAGGTTAGTTATGAGGCCGACTGAGTAAATAAATTTAAGTTTGGTGGCCATACTTTGTTTAGGAGGGGTTTAGTTTTAACAGAGGTGGTCAAAGATCAACTGGTGAAGTATTTCTTGTTAGACTGAGTCTTTATGTAACATGTTTTCAAGATATATAAAATGTTCATTTATTATCTTTTTTTTATTAATCTAGATACTATGCTTGACAAGATAACTGCCTCGGTCTTACAAGCGTTGCTTTATCTTCTTTAGAATTTCTATAAACAGATATTGGGGGACTTAGGGGCACGCCTTTTGAATTTTAATTTGAGGCTCTTAAATTTCCCTCATCTTTAGCTTGTTATTACTTAATCCTATCTTTCATATGAATCCGAAGAGGACCCCTTAGACTTTCACTCGGATGATTAATCCTAAATGTTTTGTTTTGTAATCATTAAACTTCACCATTATTGAAAAAACCTTTATTTTTTATCCTACCATTAAGATGCAGGCTGACCGTCTAGATAAAAGGACAATAGATTGATATGGTGATGATTTGGCGATGTATCAAGACCACTTCTGATACAGATTTTGCCTGCCAATGTGTCACGAACTTCGATTAATTTTCAACCGATATGGGGTCATTCATGTGTAGGTCAAACTGAATTCGATGGCAGTGATTATGAATTATATCGTCTTTTCTCGATGAAAAAGCATTCTATGGTCCATCAATGTATTTAGCCTTATGTTCTCATTTTGGGTGAAATTGGATGGATATGTTCAATATGGGCCAACCAAAAGATTCCAATTTGTTGGTCTAGAACACCAATCTAGAGATTGGAAGTGTGAATTTTTCATTACCTCTTTCACCGAGGGTTGGGAAATTAGGTCAGTTCCGTTCGTTGACTCTTTTCGGAAGAGGAAGGGTACAAACTTTGCACAAGTCAAGGGGGTCAATATCAAAGGACAATTGATTTCAATTCCTTAGTATACTAATCCAGCAACCATAGGGAGATTTCTATTCCTAGAAGTATTTGGTCAGAAGACGGAAGAGTTATGGGCTTTCTCTGATTCTACGGAGGCCTTTCGATCGAAAGAATTGGCTGCTTGGTTGGTCAAGGGAAGGGTGAAGGCTAAGGCCAGGGTGGACGGGGACCAGCGAAGAGTGATAGTGATAGGAGAAAAGTTTATGACAACGGTGATTGGAAAAATCAATATGGAATGTAAGGAATTCTTTCCTAACATTTCTAATATCTTGTTTATGATTTGTAAGGTCTTGACCAAGGAGGTGACCTTGAGCTAAGGGATTGTCTGATTGACCTTGAGCCGACCGATGGTTCCTAAGGAGGTTGGGGGACTCTGAGACTCGGCATCGCCAGGGCAAAGAACCAGCCACTGACTTTGCTACCCTGATTCCTTTGCCACCCATGGGAAGGAGGGGTTTTCCTTCTCATATTTTCGAGAGAAAACTCAAAATTCCTCTGATGGCCATCTCACTACTATCGATAGGTTGATCGATTTGTGCGCTTGCTCTCCTTATGCCAAAACTTACCCTTCAATGCACTCGAGGCCATCTGGTTACCGACTTTCGTGAAGTCGCTATGGTAGTTTGAGTGGTACAAGTTATTCAAGATGGTTAACCGATACCACTTGCAAGCATGGGAGGTCTCTCATTTTCAATTGGTAGACCTTGAAGTTTAAAGAAACTAACTGGGTCGTAGTTACAAAATGAGTCAAGTTTTTAGCTAGGTTGGCCAAGGAGGTAGAAATGCGACTGATGCAATTGAGAAAAAGCTTGTCGCAGTGGTAAAAAATATTTCTTCGGCTTTAAAATTATTCTCACTTCTCGCTAAAGAGAACCGTAAATTGAAATACAAAATGACAACTATGAGGATTGAGGATGAGTTCTTTTGACCGCTTCCATCCCACCCTAGGCAAGAGAAGCTCCTTAGCAAATAACTTCATATTAGAAGCTAGACGGTGATGGATAAATTGTTTGATCGGGTTAGATCAATCCCAAATATTCCGACCTTCAAGAGTTTGTGACCCTATTTTTTAATTTCAAGGAGTTATCCGGGGACAATTTAGATGCTGAAAATGAGCAAGGCTCCTTGATGCGGGTGGATTTAGTGTATTAGTTTTGCAAATATTTTTCAATATTACAAAATATACACGACAGATACAACAATAAATATGGAAATTAATCCCAAGAAAATAACTTCAATTAAAATAGTTTTATTTTTTAATAATCTTTAAACTGCCAAGTCCACTTTAAAAATAACGCAAGTATACGTATTGCTCATGTTAGAAATGGCTCTAATGGAGTCCTAGATATCGATCCCACAGAGAAGTCAGAAACGCCTGTAAATAAGTTCCTAAGATTATAATGTAAAGTACTATTTTAAAAATACAAAAAGTAAAGTGCGAAGTTGAATATTAAGTATCAAGTGAATGCTAATTAAAATGCAGTTGAAAGATAAAGTTAACTAAACTAAATGCTAAACTTTCAAAAGTAGAATTATGAAAATTAAAACTAAGTTGTGACAAAAAGTTCAAATTTAAGAAAGCATGCTTCCCCTTTACAATGAGTATATAGTTTGTGAAGAAATTAAAATCATTTGAATATATATATATATATATATATATATA
>JXCR01140503.1:3839-64814 GCA_002079205.1 Phalaenopsis hybrid cultivar
CACATGCAGACGGTTGGAAAGGGACTTTTTTGGCATTTTCAAGCCTTAGAACTCTCTAAGAATGCCAAGAGGTCATAGATAGGAGTAGGGATTGTAAATTTCTACCTTTTCTTAAGAGATTGGTAAGGGGTTCAGGGAGAAATCTATAAGGGAAGCATTACAACATTGTAGGGAGTTCTTGAATTAATCAATGAGAAAACATTTCAACTTTTTTCAGAGGAGGAAACCTAAGTATCATATTTATATTTATATTTAACTTGTTATAAACACATATTTAGTTTAATTGTTATGTTAAATGATGATTATTTCCATTACAACCTTGATGTTTTGTTAGTAGATTCCTTTACCCTTCTCTTATGATGAATAGCTTGGAATTATAGGATGTGTTGAATGCTTTAGAATTGGATTTTAATACTAATGTGACGATCTATCCTTCTATATTTTGTTTACATTTTGTACTGGCCAAATAAATTGTTAAAATTTGTTGTTAACCTATAATGACTCGGAAGAGCTATGGCATAAATTATTAGAGAGATCACATTGTTCGATTAGCTAGGTGAAGTTATCCATAGGGCAATGTAAATAGATAGGGAGATAGGTTTTAATGGGTATAACTTGGGGGTTTCTAGGGTGACAAGCAGAAACACTTACCAAGTTAAACCAAACTTCCTTACACACTCGAAAGAGGGTAAAAAAGATATGTGCTCTTATTTTTCATTAATCATATTAACAATTCATAATATTCGATCCTACAATCCACTTATGTGATAATAAAAGAAAGGTAGCTTTTATATCTTGATATTCACCAAACAAGTTAAAATAATTAATGAGCTTTAAACTTACTGCAGTTATTTAGGAGTAATTTTTAGGATTATCACTTTAAATTACATTCCAAACTAAGACCCTAGAGTAGTAGACTAGAACTTCACCTAAAGTACTTGTTACATCCTTTCCTGTGGGATCAATAATCTAAACTCAATAGAGTTGTATTACTGAAACAATAAATATAATTATCTGAGAAACCCCACCACATAACAATATTTAATTTTAAAAACTTAATTTATTNTAGCTTTAAACTTACTGCAGTTATTTAGGAGTAATTTTTAGGAATATCACTTTAAATTACATTCCAAACTAAGACCCTAGAGTAGTAGACTAGAACTTCACCTAAAGTACTTGTTACATCCTTCCCCGTGGGATCAATAATCTAAACTCAATAGAGTTGTTATTATTGAAACAATAAATATAATTATCTGAGAAACCCCACCACATAACAATATTTAATTTTAAAAACTCAATTTATTTGCTAGGGAGTGGATCAAGTTTCTGGTGTCATTATCAGTACTTACATTATTGTGGTAATTGTTGGGGCTGATTAAGTTTCTTACATCATTGCTGAGGAAGCAACAATAAAAAAAACTTTAGGAGAATTTTAGTTGAAACTGTAAAACTTAGATTTGGATATTGTAGTGTTATTATCTAGTGTGTTTAATTATTGTGTGTTTATTTCAAAGAAAATACAAAACACAAAAATATTTTTGAGTGCTTGAAGTTTTTGATATCTATCCTACGAGTGAAATCTTTAAAGGTTAATGCATAGTTTAAGAGCTACAAGCCATGAACCATATGACTCTGTCGGCACTATTTTGGTTGTGGAGTTGCTTGTTAGAAGCTGTCAGTCAACGGAATCAAAATCTCGTTGCCCGCTTTGGATGGAATTTTAATTTACATATATAATATTTAAGTTTAGAAAAATATGAAATCAAACTGACCCCATATTTTCCATAGGTTAAATGATAGAGCACTACACCTCAGAAACTGTATTTATCCCGAAAGATAAACACAAGAATTGAGGATGAGGCTCGATAAAAAAAACTAAGAAATATATAACACCTATTTGGTCTGCGAAACCATTTTTATTTGCTGACAAGTTACCCTATTTAATATGAAGAATTAAATAGGGTTTATATTAAGCTAGGTTCAGAAAAACTTCCTATAAGGGAAAGCCTCTATAGTTAATTACACCTTAAATGACCAAAGTCACTTAAGNCAAAAAAACTAAGAAATATATAACACCTATTTGGTCTGCGAAACCATTTTTATTTGCCGACAAGTTACCCTATTTAATATGAAGAATTAAATAGGGTTTATATTAAGCTGGGTTCAGAAAAACTTCCTATAAGGGAAAGCCTCTATAGTTAATTACACCTTAAATGACCAAAGTCACTTAAGAAAACTTTCGATAAAAATCAAGAAATACTATCTTCAAAGAGGTCAAAGGATTATTACTTTTAAATGAAATTGGACAATGAGGTGTGAAAGGGTAATGACTCAAATTTGGAACATTTATTGTAGAGTCCAAAGGAGGAAGAACTAGGAGATAACATAAATTTGGAGGAGAACCTCGGTGACTTCCCAAGCTATCCTACTTTTTGGCTTCAGTTTTGAGGAAAATTTATTTGAATGTCATCCTGCCAATTTTACTATTTAAGACTTACATTCATGTGAAACGATCACACAAATAACCTGGAAGATGTGAGGATTTATGTTGCGACTGACGACAACCTCAGAATCCTAAGACGAGTTAGGGCTTATGTTGTATAACAGAGCTATACAAAAGCCTAAAGATGAGGTGAGGGTTTATGTTGCATAAGCAAACAACCTCAAAATCCTATGACTTGTTGTTTAATTCTAAGAAAAGATATGATGTGGCAGATCCTCTTCTTATTGTAGATCGTTGTCGTAGAATGCTGCCCACTGGAAAACTCCGAGCTTCTCGTCGTGATGAGTTTAAGTTTTCTAGTGTGTCAGGCTATGATTTCAAATCAGATGGCTCTATGGTTATGGTCATTAAAATATTATGTGGCACATTAAAGTTGATTAGAGCAACACCGGTTAGGATCCTACGGTTACCTCATTCCAACACCACTATTTTATATCAGATTCACTTTGTCCAAATGAATTTACTAAACTTAACTTAATGAATTTTGTAGCTTCATTTAGACTGTGGGAAATCTCGTTAGCAACCGTAGGTTACCTTCTCCGAGGGATTTCTGATTCTCCAATAGAGACGTCTTAAGTTACTTGCAATTGTGGTTTTTGTGATGATTGTGATTAAATATTGAGTTGTCTTATATTTTGAATGTTGTGGCGGTGGATTTTATCTTGGTTGATTTTAGTTTTAGTTTTAGTTTTGGTTTTGGGTTTTGCGGCTTTCCTAGCAGTTTTGGCTTTCATGCAGGGTGGCATAATTGTTTAACTTGCAAGTTTGTGTTTTTTGTTCATATATGCAGGTGAGTAAGTACAATAACGTACTGGAAAGTAAAGTACGGGAAACTAGAAATACAGGTAAAATAAACTACAGTAAAAGCGTACCTGGATGGTCTTCCCGTCATCTTCCACTGAAACTCAAAATGCATGCAACAATATTTATATATTAAAAGCATTTTATGTGAAGCGGGGAAATAAGGTTCTAGTGATCTACCAAATCCTAAATCATATATTGGTGAGCCCTCATTAATTTGATTAATGATAATTTTATTAAGCAAAACATACTAAATTTAGTAGACCTCCGAGGTATCCAAAAGGTTAGGAGAAAGAAGCAGATCCATGCTTCCCTCTCACCGCGTGGTGAAAAAGTCTCGAGCTCATTTAAACTTTTTATGTTTCTTAATAATTCATCTTGTGAATACCTTCAATGCTCAGTTAACATTGACATTTCAATTATCCCTAAGAGTAAGGTGATTATCATTTGTCATTTAATTTGAGAATTATGTGGGTGAAAACCATTAAAGGAACAAGTTAATGTTTTTAAAACACGTCGCCAATTTTAGTTTAACTAGGGCTTGTAGTGTTTTAAAGGTGTTCAATTTCTAGTTACATTCACTTTTCTAATACTCATTTAACCAAATTTGATTTAGCCTTGGTCACTACTAAGCCCTTAAGACCTTGGTGGATCTATTAGTAATTTTTGAAAGAAATTGAATTTTAAGTGATAATAATTCGTTATTAAAATATTTTAATGTCATTTGAACACTAAATAGTGGTATTAAATAAGTGAGTTATTGACATTCAAAATCATACCCCTTAGTCTAGGATCATTTAATTTAATAGTCTTCTAAATTTTAATAATTTAGGAAATTACAAACTTATCCTTTAATTAAGAAAAATGAGATTGGTTTCTACCAATTAATTTTTTGTGTTTCAATCATCTAAATGTATTAATTAATATCAAATATTGCTCATTTTCCCTTCTTGAATTAAGCCTAAATGTTAATTAAGACTAAATTTCCAAAATTATGCCTTTCCATCACTTCATAATTCATTAAATTTAATTCAAATGAATTTAAAATTTTTATTCTACCTCAATCATTTGTCAATTAAGACATTAGAGGAGAAAATGTGATTTTTTAAAATCTAAATTAATTTATATAATTATTTACAAGCAAAAATAGGATTTTTCATGGAAAATTCAATAACTTAACTAAGGCAAATCCTAATCACTTGAAATTTTTCTAAATGTCAAATTAGACAAGATAATTACTTGGATTAAAATACATGATTTTTTTAGTTTTATTTTAATTACTATACTTATTTTAAATTTTAGAGTATTAATTAATTTTAAAATATTTTAAATGTGGAAAATTAAGTTTTATATTTTTCTTAAATATATCCAAGGTCAAGAAACCCATAGAAATAACTTTTACATTTTTATAATTTTTGTTTAAATTACTAGAATTATTTCAGTGAGAAATTAAGAAAAATCCATTTTTAGCCTTTAAAAATTATTTTTGAGCTTTAAAATTTAATATCTTCACTTAGAAAATTAAGAAAAATATTGTAATTGCTCATAAGGGATTAGAAAATAATTTAGAATATTCTCATGAATTTTATTAATCTTGTGATTTTTATTAATTTTTAATTATTTAAATATTTAAAATATGCTTAAAAAATGAAATTTTTACCTTAATTACAATTTTATTTTTAAAAAATTCCTTTGATCACAAAGAACTCCCAAAACCAATTTCATACTTTTTTGTGTTGTACTTTAATTATTATGATTATTTTAAGTCTCAAAAGAGGTCTTTAACTTAGAAAATCAAATTTGGTTATTTAGATGTTTATTTTTCCCAAATTAATTTCCTTTGTGTTTTAGGATTTTGTAAAAGTTAGGTGTATTCTTAATGACTTAGCTCATGACAAATTTTCCTAGGGTTCTCTGGTCACAGTGAACCTACCTAAATTTTTTTGGATTTTTTCTAAGCAACATGCTAATTACTATGATTAATTTATGCAAATAATAGACATAAACTTGAAAAATACATATCTCCTAATAGGGGTCTCCTCTGACTTTGGAAAAATCAAGGAAGATCCCCCATGACAGAGACTACAAATGACCCAAATAGCATGTAATGGTGAAATATTTGAATGCATGGAGAATCAAAATAATAAAAAAAGTATTTAATTAATTAAAAATAAAATATGCATCAAATAAACCTAAAAACTTATTTTCACATTGTTCTTCTATGTTCACTGAGCACTAGGATATTTTTCTTTTATTTTTCTAATTTTTCTACACCATGATATGGATTTTTGAAGTTAGGGGGTATTTTCTGAATTAATTAAATCCTATTTTCCTACTTAAACCATGCGGCACCACGACATCATGCGACGGCTCCGAAGGCTTACGTGGCGCGCTCTGGTTGGATGCTGCCTTCCGACTCAGCACTGACTGGGCTTGCGCTTTATGTACCAAAGCGCTGTCTGGCTTCATCTCACCCGTCCATTTGATACACGGGCCATCCAACGACAGTGATTCTTCATTCCCGTCTGGTTCATCCCAAGAGACGTCCATATTCTAAGCTTAAGAACTCGAGCTACACTTAAGCAAATAGACTCAGGTTTGTTTCTAAAGACTCATCTAGCCTAGACGAAGCTATATATACGACTAACATGACATGAAATTGGATCTATGCAAGTGTAAATCAAAACAAGTTCGAGACAGTGGGAAGGTTTATACTTTTGCTTTGAGAAGGGAAACTTCAATCTGAGGTGCTTGGCACGTTCGTGGAGGGCTAAGGAGGCTAAGGATTGAACCTCTTGCTATGGTGAAATGTCTAGACCCAAATTTGATCAAGACCAAATTTGGGTGTTGATCAATGTCTAGGGTAGAGGCTCTCTATGAGGGGGCTTTNAACCAAAATTTGATCAAGAACAAATTTGGGTGTTGATCAATGTCTAGGGTAGAGGCTCTCTATGAGGGGGCTTTAATGAGGCTTCTTTTTCTCTCACTATGGTGAAGGTTTGGGCAAGTTTAATTTGATTTTGGTTCTGTGTGGAGTTGTGGTGGAGGGCATCCTATTTCTAGCAAGGATTTGAACTTTCAAATTGAGCTTCGGCAAGGGAAATTAGGGCAGGGAAGTGGTTAGGTTGCACTGAGGAGATCTCAAGGAGATTGTGGGAGCAACTGGGCAGGGTAACTTTGATAAAATTTCAGTACCCAAACTTTGGCTATGAAGAGGCCATTTTATAGCCATGGTCGGAGAGGGGAGCTCAGGGCTTGACTTTGGGTGCAAAAGCTTGCTAAGGTGGTGAGCTAAGTGGCGCAATTGGCCAATGGGAGTGGGACAGCTTAGATGGGTCAATTGGGTGAGGATTTAAGTGTGGTGGCTCTCAATTTTGAGGTGTTCTGGTGACTAGACCAGCCATCAATGGCAGGGGAGGTGATTAGGTGGCTCGGGAACCTCAGAGCAATCTGTCTCAACAATTAATTTGGGTTGGTCATAGGTTTTGGCAAAGATACCTTTGGCTTAAGCAATTTGAAAAACAAATCCCTTGATTTAGGGGAACTTCGGTCCATGGCTCATCTAGGGTGGGTTAAATGGGTCTAGCTTGGTTACCAGGACCCAAAAGTTTGCTGTAGAAGTCTTGCCTTGATCAATTTGACATGGCTAGGTCAATTTTGGTGCATGGNCTGGTCATAGGTTTTGGCAAAGATACCTTTGGCTTAAGCAATTTAAAAAACAAATCCCTTGATTTAGGGGAACTTTGGTCCATGGCTCATCTAGGGTGGGTTAAATGGGTCTAGCTTGGTTACTAGGACCCAAAAGTTTGCTGTAGAAGTCTTGCCTTGATCAATTTGACATGGCTAGGTCAATTTTGGTGCATGGGTCCAATGTGGGTCCAAATGGCCAAAGGTTGAGTTTGGGTTCGGTTATCCATGACTTTAAGCCAAATTGATTGACCAAAATTGTGTAGATCATTGTTATGAAGATTTTTTGTGAAGGATTGAAGTTCAATTGGAAGCTCAATTTGATGGATTTTGGGATTTTGGTCAATTTGGGCATGTTGGCTAGACTTGGGTCTAGGCTGGGCTAAGGTTAGGATAAGTCCAAATTTATTGTTGAACTTGGTCTATATGAATATCATGAAGAGTTTTCAACATAAATTGAGTGTCAATTTTGGGGTGAGGGCAATCAATTTGGTGGAATTTGGGGACAAAGCCAATTTAGGGCAAACTTGGAGATTTTTGGACTTGGGTTAAAATTGAATGCAATTGAGGCTTCACCAAGGCCAATTGAAGGTCAATTTTTATGTGAGGATTGTTATGAAGAGTTTTCAGCATAAATTGTGGCAAATTGACTAGGTTATGCGGTTCAATTTGGTGGGATTAAGTCATAGGGCCAAAATTGAGGGCTTGACTTGTATCAAAATTGGGCTCAAAGTGTGGGCCAATTAAGCTTGGATTTGATTTAGGTTTGTCATATGAAAGGTGAATTTGAGTTTAGAATTGAAATTGAGGGAAATTTGGGCCAAATCGATGGACATTTGAGGTGAATTTGGGAAAGTTGGGCCTTTAAAGGCAATTTGTGGATTTTGGTTAAAATGGTCAAATTGGTCAAATTGGGTTCAATTAGAGGGTCCAAATTCGTATTATAAACATTTGAAGTGATTTTGGAGGTTTTGGGAAATTTTGGGATGCCAAGGGTATTTTTGTAATTTTGGCAATTTTGGGGGCATTTTGGTAAATTTGGCATTTTTTGGTGGTTTTCGGTAAATTGGGTATCTTCAAATGGTTTGAAATAATTTTTGAATAAATTTGGATATTTTGGGAGAATTTGAGGATTTTGACCAAATTTAGGGTTCCAAGGACATTTAGGTAATTTGGGTGGATTTAGGGACAAAATTTCAAGTTGGACATTTTGGTAGAATTGGGGTGCCAACCACCTTATATGAGCTATGGACCAATGGAAACCCCATTTAGGTCCTTTATGTACTGGTCTTAGCTAAAACCTACCCTAGGGCTAGTGGGTTTAGGGGACTATCTTCATAAGTTTCCCAAAGGATCAATAGATCAAAGTCAAGAAATTTTAGGTTTAGGATTGTGAGTGAATGTGGGTGAGAGTGATTGTAGGTGAGTGAATTAGCTCCAGAACAACACCCAAAGTCAACCCTAAGGATAGGTTGTCCTAAAGGGACTCTCCTTGTGCTTCCTCATAGTGACCCCACCTACTAAGTGCTAGAGGTTAAGACCAACATGTCGAACTTCAAGTTGAGCAAAGAAGAGGGTAGAATTTCTAATGGTGAGGGTTCCTTTTCTAGTTTTCTAGGAATAGTCAACAGGAAAGTCCTATGGCTAAACCCTAGACTACTAAAGAGGAAAAAAACCAAACTTCAACCAAAAGTGAGGTCAACAGACTCAATACTAGACAGAGCTTTTAGGAATATTAGAAAATAGAAAAGTCTCCATTAATCTAGTGTAAAAATGGTTAATCAATGAGTTAATGAAGATTCATTTCATGATTAAAATGCTAATAAACCTTTAATGGATTATGTGAACCCTATGATGGATGAAATATATTTAAGTATACAAATTCTCGTGGTAGAAGCAAACACTTTCGAACTTAAGCCTGCTATAATTTTAATGGTGCAAAATAATTAATTTGGAGGATCCCCATATGAAGACCTTAACTTACATATAGCAAGTTTCGTAGAACTCTATGCCACATTCAGGTATAACACTGTTTCCAATGATAATGTTTTACTTAATCTTTTTCCCTTTTCCTTGAAGGATAATGCCAAAATGTGGGTTATTTCATTAACACTTGGTTCGACTAGGACGTGGGGGGATTTAGCACATAAATTTCTAGCCAGCATCTGAAATAGCTAGGTTGCAGAATGATATCACGTCATTTCGTCAATATGAAAAGGAATCAATTTATGAGGCTTGAGAATGATTTAAGGAGCTTATTAGGAAGTGTCCACATCAAGTATTACCTGATTAGCTTATTGTTCAAACCTTGGATCTTTAAGAAAAATGAAGAACACTACTGCTGGAGGATCACTCATGTCGAGACAATTTGAGGATGCCTATTCTCTTATTGAGGAGATGACCACCAACAAATTTCAATGGTCAGCTGAGGGAGTAAACCCCAAGAAAGTAGAAAAAATTTATGAAGCTGATGTATTTTTTATTTCAACTTCTCAGGTACAAACTATTGCAGAATTTTAGAGCAATATGGAATGAGTCAAGCTCTAGGACCCCCAGTCATTGAGGAAAACTCATTTGGATAGTTGGTTAACACTAACTCTTTTGGAACTATCCATACAATAAAAAATCGACAGAATAACCCTTTATTCCAGTCATTACAAACCAGGTTCAAAAGAATCATCCTAACTTTAACTTAAATACCAACTATGGAGAAAGAAACCAACAATGGGGAAATAATCAAGTTAATCCTCTAAGTAATTTTATCAAACAGGGTAATCCTAACTTTAGACCTTCTTTTCCTCTTAGATTTAACTCCAACTCACAGTACAAAAAGAAGTTGTTTATAGAAGAGGTTGTTCTTCAAATAGGGAGTACGTTGCAGCCAAGAGGTTGTCATAAGGAACTTTGAAAACTAGCTGGAGCAAATTGTTAATTTACATAGCAATATTCCTTCAGGTTTTCTTCCTAATAATACCAAGGTGAACTTAAGGAGAAGAGTAGTGAGCAATTAAAAGTGATAAAGTTAAAAAGTGAAAAAGAATTAGGTGATGTAGTTCTAAAGAATGTTTAGACGGAATAAAAGAAAGTGGAGATCAAAAGACCAATGGAAGAACCTAATTAGGAATTAGAGAAACAAATTTTTTCAGCTAAGATAAGTATAAAAAGAACACCTCCATCATTTCCTCAGAGACACAAAAAAAACTAGACCAACAAATCTCACGATTAACAGATTATTCAAGAAATTGAAAATAAACATACCTTTTGCCGAGGTATTAGAGCAAATTTCTAGTTATGCAAAGTTTATGAAAGAAATTCCTAATAGAAAGAGAAAGTTTGAGGATCATGAAATAGTAGCAGTTAGCGAGGAATACAATGCTATTATACAAAGGAAGCTTCCTCAGAAACATAAAGACCTTGTGAGCTTTACAATGCCTTTTACAATTGAAGAAAAATTTTATGGAAAAACATTATGTGATCTTGAAGCTAGTATCAATCTCATGCATTTTTCCACCTTTAAGTGATTAGGATTACGAGAGGTGGCACCTACCATCTTTACCCTAGACTTTGTTGATTGATCTATCACTTATCTAAGAGAGGTTATAGAGGATTTCTTAGTGATAGTGGATAAGTTTATCTTTCCCATTGATTTCATTTTTGTAGATATGGAGGAAGATAAGGAAATCCCTATCATTTTGGGTAGACCTTTTCCTAACAACTGTTCGTGCCATGATAGATATTAAAAAAGGAGAGTTGATTGTACGAGTGAATGAGCAAGAGGTCACTTTAAATGTTCTAAAATATATGAAGTAGCCTTCTGAGGAAAATGATGATGTTTGTTTCAGGATGGATTTTATTGGTTATCTCTGCTATAGCCATTTTTGAGAGACTCATGAAGTTAAATCAATAGAACTAGATTTAGATGAAGATATTTGCAGGAGATCACCAAAAAAATAATTATTTAAAATCACTAAATGGCAAATTCTATGGTATGAAGACATAGTTAATTATATTGTTAGAGATGTTATTCTCTATGGAATGACATACCATCAACGAAAATGTTTATCCATGATATGTTGGATTGATGACGTTAAACTAAGCGCTTAGTGAGAGGCAACCATAGTTATTTGTGTTAGCGTGTTTATCTTCTATGTTTGTCTTTGTTTGTGAGTTGTATTTGTTCATGGTCCGTTTTACTTATTATATGCGTTTTTTGTGATCTTGATGTTGTTTGTGAATGATTAAATTTGATTTCTTATAATGTTTTCATTATGTGCAGGTTTTCTTGTACTGTTGTTGTGATGCTGTTGTATTTCCTTTTTTTATCGGTTGTACTGGATATTTTATTTGTCCCTGTTCTTTCCTAATATTTCTGGACAAATGTGCTTGTTTTTATATACTCTTATGTTGATACTTATATTGTTATATAGACTTTCTTCCGTTCAATTTCATTCTAGCGTGTTTATTTTAGATTTTCTTTCTACTGCACACTATTCTTTCATGAGTTTATTTTCAAATATTTTTAATAGACACCTGTGGTAGATTGTTCTTCTGAGATGTGATTTTTCATCCAGCTTATACNCTAGCGTGTTTATTTTAGATTTTCTTTCTACTGCACACTATTCTTTCATGAGTTTATTTTTCAAATATTTTTAATAGACACCTGTGGTAGATTGTTCTTCTGAGATGTGATTTTTCATCCAGCTTATACTTTCTATACTGAATGTCATGGATTTTAAAATCAAGTTGGGGGGGGGGTGGAAAAATTATTAAAGAAGCTAAACATTATTTGTCCTCAGTAGTTTGCATATAAAATTAATATCACTTGTCGTATGTGGTGTTACCTTTATGGTACTATAAATAGTATAGCCAGCCAAGCTAAGTGAGGATCATCCAAACCATTGTATTGGGGGTTATGGAGTGGCCAATTATCTCCATGAGCATCTCTCCATTTTCTCTTTCCTTCCCTTTCCCTAGTTTGAATTTGAAACACATTAAACTTATTTATGTAAATATTATTTTGAATGAATAAAGTTATTTTTGTGTTAGTAAAATTCATTTATTAATTTTGAGTGTGAAACTTGATAGTGGAAGCATGTTAGTCAACTCAACAAGGAAGACTTACATGGTGGCTACTTTTCAATCTTATGTTACTTTAGTTAGTGGATTTAATATTAAAGTTCAATTTTTTTTCCATTAATCTTTAATTTTTCATCTATGTTTCCACTATGATTCTATCTCAATTACCATATTTACAATCATTTGAAAACCAATCCATTATGCATATAACTCTCAGCAAAAAAAAAATCCAGATAACAAAACTTAGCCATACTATATTTTAACATTTAGCTACCTTAAACCAAATGAAAAAAATCTTAAAAAATCTTTAAAAATCTAGATATACTATAAACGCATTAATCCATCACAACATAGAATTTTAGCTTTTTGATTTTATCATTTGATCTTTAATCCATCACGATATTTTAGGGATCAAATGATCTAGAAAATTGGCTAAAATATCTATCACGATTTTTCTATACTATAAACGCATTAATCCATCACAACTTAAACCCTAAAATATCTTTTATGGAATTTGGTTAGACAAGGGTTTTCATTGAAACTAATTGACTCCAACACACTTTTCATTAACATAAACTCCAAAAAAAAATATTTTATCATGATGGCGTATTTATTTTAATTCATAAATTAAATTCCCATTTTCATTGAAAAATTNTATTTTATCATGATGGCGTATTTATTTTAATTCATAAATTAAATTCCCATTTTCATTGAAAAATTCTTTTGAACAAAAAAATCCAAAGTGAGCCCAACTTAGTCCAATCTGACTTATTTTTGAGATTTCTTCCATGTTATCAACGAAATTCTCTTTAATTAGTTCCTATAACCAAAAATATATCAGATTCTCCTCCCCATCAATTCCAAGATTGTCTACATAATATTCTAAGCCCATATTAGTATTACAGGTCATATTATAATACAAAATATTGCTGACATTTTAAGATGAATGATGCAATTTGTATTAGCATCATCGTATGTTAAGCTAATGAAAACTAACAACAAACTCTTGAATGTGCTTGTACAGGTGACTTTATTCTGAGGGAAGGGATTACTTCAATTTGTTTAAGAGAAAAAATTCAATTCATTTTTCATGGGCACCACATTGTATGATTGTATGAATTTTGAATTACTTTAAATATCAACATACTAATTTCCAAATATATTATTCATGATAGGAGAAAAAACTCAAATGAGAAAATATAAAAATTAAGCTTTTCTAATGAAAAGATAAAAAGAAAATGACAAATAATTATAATAGCTCTCATTTATTTGCTATTGGTACTAGAATAATATTTAAATTTGTATATCAAAATTTTACAAAAATAATGAGATATTGTCATTTATATGTATAAATGTATATTTATGGAATGAAATATGAGGTATTATAGACCACTAAATTTTTTTTCTGAGAAAAGCGCAGAGAAGGAGGACTGAATTACCCTAACAAACAATGGACGCCTCTTTTTCTAGAAAAAAAATATTGCATCAGAAGTCCTGATGCAGTTTTGCATCATGACTTCAATCAGAGCTTGCTACGTGTACAGTAAAACAAAATTAATTTGATACATGGGTGGGCCTGCCTGCACATGTGGCAAACTCCCAATTGGAGTCCTGAAGCAAAACTACATCAGGATGTTTTTTTTCTCTTTCTCATCTTTTCTGATTAGGTACAAACCCTTTCATACTATTAATTCTAACTATTGAGGTTTCTTTAAGAAATTTTCTCGAAGAAAAGTTGTCAAAAACTTCCAGTGCATTACTTTGTAGAACTTAAAGCCAATTACAAAGGCAAACTCTATATTACTATTATTGCCAAATAACTGTGCATAAACTCATGCTAGACATTTATATTGGAACCACTAACAAAACAAAATGTGATTGATAACCTTAAAGCTTAATTAATGTATCTATTGAAAATCTTAAAAACGAATAAATTATAATTATTATGTCAATTTTCCATACAATACCCTCAAAAAAACTTGTGATGACCCCCTCATTGATAATTTGTTTCATGCTATTGTGCCAAATAAGCATGCCGACTTGTATTGTAAGATTAGGTTTTGTATACAAATTAGCCATTGTTGAACTTTCAGGTAAATTGATTTCAGCATATTCTCTCAACAATTTCGCATCAACAAGACATGAGGACAAGGAATTACTATAGGGAATAAGCAATATATTAAAAAACAGTATCCAAGGTTGCTTATGCTCGTATGAAAGAAACTGAACACGAGTACATCGAGCTGGGCAGCAGACGAGTCAACCAACTCTCTTCAGCGTATTTGTCATGTATTGGTTGAACAACCCATGTAATAGAGTATGGAATAAATGCATAAGGGAATAAACTGTTATCTTCCTGTTCCCTAAAATTTTTTGTGCTTAAAAGTTGTTTTTGGCTGCTGTCTAATTTTTTTGAAAAAAATTATAATCAAAACTCTTATCACAGTTTTCGAAAATATTTTTTCTTCAATTATCTTTTCTAAAAGCTGCAGCTATTTTATATGGACTCTTAATTGAACACTAATAACTGAAATGTATATATATATACAGACTAGGTGGCTTACCAGTTATTTATGCAAACCCAATGACTTCTCTTATTTCTTCCGCACACCCCTGCCACAAACCAGTCCAATTATAAATATAATGGTTGCATCTTTGTAGCTAAGATTCCGTACAGAAACCTGAAGAAAACTAAATGATTTGTTCCTCCTTCAATTCTTTACAAATTGCCAAATGCGAAAGCCAGAGGATTTTCTAATAAGTTACTAAAGGCATGCTAACATAATCAGCATTTAAAAAGAAGAAAAAGGCTCTAAGGCGTAGACCGCAAAAAGATTAAAAAAATCTGTTGCATGTCTTGCTCCAATGCATATATAGATAATATAAAGTAAAGAGAAGACCAAGCGGAGCTATTGTGGGAAGCAGCTGCTACGGCAATGGTGGCGATGGGACTCAACGGCAGTTGTAAAAATGCGTTGCAGAGAGTGAAGCCTTATGGGGCAATGATGTTGGTTCAATTTAACTTTGCTGTTATGTACGTAATTTTAATGGTGACTTTTAAGAAAGGCATGAACCAGTCGGTGATGTTCGTGTATCGTAGCGTTGTTGCTGGGGCTGTCATTGCGCCGTTTGCGCTGTGGTTTGAAAGGTATGAATTGGAGGAAAAAAAAATTACATATGGGCGTCCGGACGTAGCTCTACATTCGGTCTCCAACAAAATTTTAACATGTGTATTTGAATGACCACCTAAAAATGACAAAAAGACGCTTATTGTGGTGTTATTGTAAAAAAAACTTCAATAACATCACAATAGCACAACAATACCATAGTTGAATAGTGCTAATAATACTGCCCCAGTACCATTTAATAATCTCGCAAAATAACTCCAATAACACCACAATAACAACTATGAACAACGCTAAAACACCGCCCGGAGAAGCACACAAATAACACTACTGTGTTGTTGGGGTGCAGTTATTGGCATTTTTTTTGTCATTTTTCATGTGGCAAGTTTTTATTGGATTCAGGACGCAGAGTTACGCCCGGACTCCGTAAGTAATATTTATTCGAATTGGAGATGTAAATTATCAAGAACTTTAATTAAAAGTTTTAAAACAGATGTTTGATTTCTGAAAAAGAAATAAGTCGTCGAATTTATCTTTAAGAATTAAAGATTAGAAAATTTTTTAACAAGATTTCTGGCAAGTACATTTTAATCAAATTTTGATTATGTAAATCTCAGAATTATTAGTTAATAAAAGATATATTTAGAGTATAAAAAACTAATCAATTTTTATTAGATTATGTTTAAATTAAATGTAATAGCTTTGAGGCCAATTTTTATTAATTTTTTATCTGAATATAGAATTTACCTTTTTTTTATGGGTTAGGACTCAATGCTAATGCATTTATGTATCTCACACCTAAAGTTGCATTTTCACATGCATAGGTTTAAATTCTTCATCTCACAAATTATATTTTTTAGTAGTCAAATCAAACTCTTTTTGTAAATATGTAGAGTGCTATTCCAGTAAAAATGGAAATTTAGATGTGAAATACCTAAATTCATAAGAATTGAGTGCTATGTATGTAAATGTTTCTTTTTATTTATTTTAAAAAGGTTAAATTATTTTTTATTTTCTTAAAATATTAGATAATATTTTTTAGGATTTTGAATGCTTTCATAAAGTTTTTAATTGATAAATTTTTTTTACAATCTATATATTTATAGATTCTAATAAATTCATTTTCTCAGGGGTAATTTTAAATAAGCCTGCTCTCTGAAGAAAATTGGTTAAAAGCTTGTGGTGGAATTAACACATAGAAGTCCATATCAAGAATCTATTGGGACCTTCAAATATATAAATTATCAATGTCATATATTTAAAGGAAAAAGCTAAAAGTAATTAAATCAAACAACATATACATCATAAATTCTGTTATTAGATTCATCTTTAGTAACAAATATAGTTATTATATCAACATCATTGACCTTGTCCGAAGATTCATGATTGATCTTGTGTGAATAACCATGATGAATGCTCATTCAACTTCAATTGTTTAAAAGCCATAATGAATATTTCCATGCAATAGTGATATATGAAGGCATTAATTTCCTAATTTTTCCATTCTCTGGTCCAGGAATGGGGAATCTAAAATGACACTGGTCATTTTTGTCAAGGTTATGGCCCTTGGAATACTTCAGTTACGATCTTTCCTCCCTCTTAAAGAATTAATCACACATAAACTCGTCATATTAATTTAATTGTTGCTCTAATTCCCATCTCTCGCCAGGCCTGTTCTTGATCAAAACTTCTATTTTCTGGGAGCCAAGGCCACCTCGACAAGCTTTGCTTCTGCACTTGAAAACATCAACCCAGCCATTACCTTTATCATGTGCCTTCCTCTAAGGTATTTCCTAAATTAAAACTTTTAAATAAAGTTTTTATTCTCTTTTCTCATTTGTGTTGCATAATGCTGTATAATCTAATAAGGTTCGAGAAGTTAAATATTCGAAGAAGGCATGGCCTTGCCAAGCTCATTGGAGCACTCCTGACTGTGATTGGTGCCATTTTGATGATTCTATACAAAGGTCCCTTCGTGGAATTCTTCTGGTTAAAAGGAAGAGAGAAGAATAGCACTTCCGGTCATGCCAATGGGGAAGCAGCAAGCAACGTGGGATGGATTAAGGGCACATTAATGGTTTTAGTGAGCTGCTTCAGCTGGTGTTCCTTCTTGATCCTACAAGTAATATAAGAAGGCCATTAATTAATTCAAAAATCTTCAAGAATGATTTTCTTATTGTGAATCTTAACTGCAGACAAACACATTGAAATCATACCCTGCAAAACTAACCCTGACAGTTATGGTATGCTCTATTGGTGCGGTGACAAACGCTGTGATTGCTCTTGTGGTGGAGCAGGGAAGCTTTCGGCCGTGGATTTTAGGCTGGGATATGCGGCTTTTTGCTGTGATATATTCGGTAAGTTTAATAATACTACGTTAGTAATTAAAAATAAATTAGTGATGGACTTCAGTTGCAGGGGGTAGTCTGCACTGCGTTCTTGTACTTTGTGCTTGGGATGGTGATGAAGGAGAAGGGCCCAGTTTTTGCAAGTGCCTTCAATCCTCTAACAATGATCATTACTAATGTGTTGAGCTCGATCTTTCTAGCAGAAAGGACTTCTCTCGGAACGTAAGTTCATGCCAAATGTGTGTCCATGTTCTTCAATATTCTTCGTGTAGTATGTAGTATCATTTTGAAAGTTTTCTTTTTTATTGGATGCAGAGTTATCGGTGCAATTGTCTTAGTTGTTGGTATGTACTTCATTTTATGGGGTAAAAGCAATGATGTTTTGACTAAATTGGAGAATAAGGAAGGCATCAAGGGAATAGAGCTCCATATGGTTGCCCCCACTATTATCGATGTGGGTTCTCCCCTGAGAGCTGAATCCATGGTGATCGAGATTCAAAAAACAGAGAGTGAAATTCCAGCATAAAAAAAATGAAGCAAAAAATAAATAAATAAATAAATAAATAAATCTATATATATTGAGAGAGAGAAATAGAGAGAGTGTGTGTGAAAGCAATGGCACTTGAGCATGGTGTAATATATTAGTTTTGGTGGCCATTTTACATATACAAAGTAATAATAAGAATACTATGCAAGGGAATGGAGAAGGGATCCGACTTATTTTTATCTTTAGTTTGTTACCTTTATATTATTCTGTTGTTTTACATGTTGGTTCCATTTCTATAGGCCTCTGTTTTACATGTTACATTTGGCAATTGATCATAATTGTCTGTGTTGGATTCTAATTTGTTCGTGAACCACACCTATAAAATAGAGTATAAGACATGAGAGAGAAGAAGAGAGAAAAACAGAGGAATGCACAACAATGAATAGTAATTTCAGCGAAATGTGTAACGCTTTATTCATAGAATAGTCTCATATTTATTGAGAAAAAGAGTATAAAATATGAGGTTATATTTATGTCTCTGTTTTAGTGAGGGTTGTATAGGGTATTATTAGTATTTTATACATGTAGGCTCATAGTCTGGTAGCCCTAAAGCTTGGTTGGTTGGATTGGTGAGCCATTTGTAGGTGCTGCCATTCAACTAAGATAGAGGCATGTCAGCCAACTACAAAAATTAAGCAACTTTTGCTTCGAACAGATCAAAAGCAAAACGACAGTAAATCTGTCGATAATGTCGTGTTATCGTAGATTTTTTTTTTTGTCGGATTTGTGTCTGATTTATTTTCTCGTGTAAAAGGAGGGTCGATAATGTAATTTACGACTACAAGAGTCAATGTAAATATTTTACGTTGAATTTGTGTCGATTCATATCCAACATGAAATACTGTTGATTGTTTATCATCTCTGTGTTAGGACATATCAAAGACCGACAAAAATAATTGACTTATGTGCATTGTTATATATATATATATTTGTTTAGGTCTAGTCTCTTTCTTATAAGCCTAGGATCTAGCCATAGGACTTTCCTTTTGGCTATTTCTAGAAGACTAGTAAAGGAACCCTCACCATTAGAAATTATAAAACTCTTCTTTGCTCATCTTGAAGTTCCACATGTTGGTTATATCCTCTAGCTCTTAGTAGGTGGAGCCAAAATGGGGGAGCTCAAGACGAGTCCCTATAGGATTGTTTGACCTCAGACTAAGCTCTGGGGTGGTGTGGTCTTGGTCAGCCTTGCACACACACACTTGATACCCCTCACCTGCACTCACAACATGAACCCTTAACCTACTAATGCTTAGCTTGNTGACTAAGCTCTGGGTAGTGTGGTCTTGGTCAGTTTTGCACACACACAATTGATACCCCTCACCTGCACTCACAACATGAACCCTTAACCTACTAATGCTTAGCTTAATCTCTTACTCTTTTGAAAACTCATGTGGATGGTCCCCTAAACCCTTAGCCCTGGGCTAGGGTTTGGCTAAGACCTGCACATGGAGGATCCAAAATGGGAGTTCCCTTGGTTTCATGGCTTAAAAAAGGGTAATTTCATGATTAGTATCCTCATTTGATCTCATCCTACCCAAATACCCAATTTAGCCTTTTGCCCCCAAACTTTCTTAAAATTACCAAATTGCCCCTAAAACCCAAAATTTTAAAAAAATTCCAAAATCCTCAAATTTTGTCTAAAAATCATCCCAAATCATTTCAGGCCACTCAAATTGCCCAAAACATTCCAAAATTTCCAAAAATCCAAAAATACCCCTAACTTTTTCAAAATTACCAAAATATCTTTGGTGGCCCCAATTTTTCCAAAACCTCCAAAATTATTTCAAACCCTTCTAAAACCCATCTTGACCACTTATGAAGTTTAATTTGACCAATTTGACCAATGTTTGACAATTATCCCAATTTTCCCCTTTAAAGCCCAATTACCCCAAATCACCTCCAATTTCACCAATTTGACTGCAATCTTCTTCAATTTCAATTCCCAATAAAAATTTATCATACCCAATCCCAATTAAAACCAAATTGAAACCTAATTGAACCCAATTTCAAACTAAATTATACGCACACTTAAAATTCCCAATTTTGACCATACACTAAAATTCCCCCAAATTAAACCCCATAACCAAACCAATTTTCCCAATTTTGATTTCCAAACTCTTCATAATATTCCCCTTGATCAATTTGAGCACTCAATTGGCTTTAACATAAACTCAATCCTCACACAAAGCCCACCTAAATCAAAACCCCCAATGTCTCCAAATTGGACCTCATAAAACCATAATTTCAACTAAATTGATATCTAAAACTCTTCATCACAATTCCTTAAACCAATTTGAACCATCAATTGAGCTAAATCCAAACCTAAGTCTAACCGAAATGCCCCAAAATTAACCATGAGCCAAATTCCATTAATTTAAACCTCCCAATCAATTCAAAATCACCTAATTCCTTTTCCAAACTTCTCATAACAATCATCTACCAGAATTTAGTCAATCATTTGACCCAAATCTTAGCCCAAACCCAACCTAAGACCGAAGTTTAAACCAAAAGCCCAAATTTGAACCTATGCCCCAAACTTGACCAAGACATTGAAATTGACCAAGTCATGGTCACCACAACCAATATTTTAGCCCTTGGAACCAAGCCAGATCCACCTAACCCAACCAACTTGAGCCATGGACCAAGAGTCCCTTGAATTATGGGATTTCATCCCATTTTTTACTAAGCCAAAGATATCATTGCCACCAACCATCAAACCTCAGTGCAAATCAATGTTAAGCTTCCTTTGGCCCCTAACCACCCTAGCCACCAGCCCTGGCCTGGTTGGCCGACCTAGTTGCAGGAAAACATTAAAACTAAGAGCTGCCTCACGCTCTAAACCAAAAATTAGAACTACCTGATTTGGCTCACCCCCATTGGCCATTGGTGCAGCACAACCCTCCATCTAAGCACCCTTTTCCACCCACTGGCCAGTTCAAGTGGCCACCATGGTTGTGCCTATTTAAACTCCACCCCCTCACAATCAAACATAGAGAGTGCACAAAACCTTGGGGAGACTCTACCAAATTGCTTCCAGAGCTTCTCCAAGACTTCCTAAGATCAGTTCCACGATTCTCCCTTATTAGAACCCACTGCCAGAGCTCAATTTTGAGTTCAAAATTAAGAGCTTTTCTGCCATTCCATTAACTCCACCAAAGCTCAAATTAAACCACCTAAAAGCTTCCTCAGGCCAAACGAGGAAGTTCTCCATCAAAACCCTTGTCTGATGAGCCCTCTAACCCACCTTAAGACCAAGGCAGCACCCCCCTTTGATCGAAATCATATCAGATCTTATATCAGAGCANGACTAATGTGTTGAGCTCGATCTTTCTAGCAGAAAGGACTGCTCTCGGAACGCAAGTTCATGCCAAATGTATGTCCATGTTCTTAAATATTCTTCGTGTAGTATGTAGTATCATTTTGAAAGTTTTCTTTTTTATTGGATGCAGAGTTATCGGTGCAATTGTCTTAGTTGTTGGTATGTACTTCATTTTATGGGGTAAAAGCAATGATGTTTTGACTAAATTGGAGAATAAGGAAGGCATCGAGGGAATAGAGCTCCATATGGTTGCCCCCCACTATTATCGATGTGGGTTCTCCCCTGAAAGCTGAATCCATGGTGATCGAGATTCAAAAAACAGAGAATAAAATTCCAGCATAAAAAAATGAAGCAAAAAATAAATAAATAAATAAATCTATATATATTGAGAGAGAGAAATAGAGAGAGTGTGTGTGAAAGCAATGGCACTTGAGCATGGTGTAATATATTAGTTTTGGTGGCCATTTTACATATACAAAGTAATAATAAGAATACTATGCAAGGGAATGGAGAAGGGATCGGACTTATTTTTATCTTTAGTTTTTTACCTTTATATTATTCTGTTGTTTTACATCTTGGTTCCATTTCTATAGGCCTCTTTTTTACATGTTACATTTGGCAATTGATCATAACTGTCTGTGTTGGATTCTAATTTGTTCGTGAACCACACCTATAAAATAGAGTATAAGACATGAGAGAGAAGAAGAGAGAAAAACAGAGGAATGCACAACAATGAACAGTAATTTCAGCGAAATGTGTAACGCTTTATTCATAGAATAGTCTCATATTTTCTGAGAAAAAGAGTATAAAATATGAGGTTATATTTATGTCTCTGCTTTAGTGAGGGTTGTATAGGGTATTATAAGTATTTTATACATGTAGGCTCAGAGTCTGGTAGCCCTAAAGCTTGGTTGGTTGGATTGGCGAGCCATTTGTAGGTGTTGCCATTCAACTAAGATAGAGGCATGTCGGCCAACTACAAAAATTAAGCAACTTTTGATTCGAACAGATCAAAAGCAAAACGACAGTAAATCTGTCGATAATGTCGTGTTATCGTAGATTTTTTTTGTCGGATTTGTGTCTAATTTATTTTCTCGTGTAAAAGGAGGGTCGATAATGTAATTTACAACTACAAGAGTCAATGTAAATATTTTACGTTGAATTTGTGTCGGTTCATATCCAACATAAAATACTGTTGATTGTTTATCATCTTTGCGTTAGGACATATTAAAGACCGACAAAAATAATTGACTTATGTGCATCGTTATATATATATATATATNCCCTTGTCTGATGAGCCCTCTAACCCACCTTAAGACCAAGGCAGCACCCCCCTTTGATCGAAATCATATCAGATCTTATATCAGAGCAAACTAACACTTCAAAGAGGTTTGTTGGACTCTACTAAAGATTTCACATGCACCCAATCGAGGCCTCACCTCTTGGGTAAAGGTATATTTCAAAAATCTTAAAAATGTCTTTGGTTTCATCAATTGTGAAGAGAACTTATATTTCATATGATTGTGACCATTTAAATAGGTTTGTCTTGACTAGATGAAGCTACAGGAATTAAACCCTTGTGATTTGTTTGAGTATTGAGAGAGATCTTAAAGTTTTAGTGTGGACAGTTCTCGGGCTAGGTTAGTTGGGGATGATGATTAGGGATCGTTCCATCACGTGTGTATCGGATGGACAACGCTGATGTGGTCAAATAAGGATATGGAACATAAAGCACGAGCCGAGTCAGCATTGAGTCAGATGGTGGCATCAAATAGCAGAGCGCCGCGTGGTCTTTTGGAGCGTCGTAGGATGAGTTGACTGTTACGTGGTTAAATAGAAAAATAGTGATTATTTTGATTTATTTAATTCAATTAGCTTAGAAAATGCATAACTTGGTGTTAAAAAAACATAAAAATAAAAAAGAAACGCCCTCTTACTTAGCGAACGGAGAAGAATAATTTGAAATTAAAATTAAAATTATTAGACATGCCTCTGATTTTTATTTAATTAAATACCCTCTGAACTTTTTTAATTCTAGTTAAGTAAATGTTAATTACCATGGCTTGAAACTTTATGTACTGATTTCTCTTGTTAATATGAGATGTTCTCTGATTTTTTCAAGGTTATAAAGTATCTCTAAATTTGAAATATTAATTTTCAAGCCTAGTTGTTTATTTTTCTTAAATTAAAATATAAATCAGCAAAATATGGGACTTATTTTGGTAAGTTTCTTGTGGTCAGACGACTCTACGAAATATATAAATTAAGAATAAATGTTTATGTACATTACTATGGTTAATTAAATCATAAAGGCTCACTAAAATTTAAATAAAAAATAAAATTTAAAAATTAACATAAATGATTCCACACTATAAACAATGATTATTTTAACTTAATGTAAAAGTTTGAAACTCATTTGATTTAATTTGATCACTAAAGTCAATTTTTCTAAGTAAAATTGTTTATTTGAATTAAAAATTCTATAATAATTAATTATAATTAGGAAAATTATGAAAAGGGGTTTTCTGAGTAACTTGTGATCAGGGGCACTTAGAAAAAATAAAAATGATTTTAAAATAAATAGTTCATTTTTTAGCTACTTTTTGAATTAAAAATAATTAAAAAAGATTAAAAATTACAAAAATATAAAAATGCCCAAAATTGTTTCCAATTGTTCCCTGATCACTTGAGTCTCTTTAAAATATTTTTCCTAATTTTCTAATTTAGTTATGTATTTTTAAATGCCAAAAATGTATTTTTCTTAATTTTCCATTAAAATAATTATAATAAATAAAATAGGAGTCATTAAAAATAAAAAGTTTGTTTCTCCAAGTTCTCTTGGACTTAAGAGAGAAATAAGAAAAAATATAAAAAATGATCTTCGAAATTAAAACATATTTTCTATTTAATTAATCACTAAAATCAATAAATAATTATAATAGTTAAAATATATTTTAAAAAATCATGTACTTTTGTCTAAGTGGTCCTCTAACCTAGGTAAACCTCCAATAATATTTCGATGAATAAAAACTTTACTTGGATTAACTAAATAAATTAACAATGAAAAACCATATTTTTTATGTTATGATAATTATATAAATTAAATAAAAATAGGAAAAAATCACATTTTATCCTTTGATATTTTAATTGACCCATGAGTCGGGTACCAAAAGAATTTCAAAGTCATTTGAATTATTTTTTATGAGTTATGAAGTGGAGAGCCCTAGGGGCAAAATTGTAATTTTAGATTTTGATGCCTTAATTGAAATTTAGTATTAACCGAAGGGGAAAAGGGTAATTTTGATCATAGTGAACACTTTTTGTTGTTTGAAATATAATGTGTTAAGAGGTAGAAACCAATTTGACACATTTTCATGATAAGGGTAGAATTATAATTTTTTTAATTGTTATGGCTTGGTAGTTAATTCAGTTGGATGATACTAAAGCAGTGGGCTTAAGTTATAAAGATATTAATTCACTTATCTGAAGCCCCTCAATTGACAATTAAATGATAGCATGACCCTTTAATGAGAATTCAATTTCATTTTATATGATATTTTGATTATTACAAATTTACCCATGAAATTTTGGTGAGCTTATTAGTGAACTAGGCTTAATCCAAGGTTGTTTAATGAGGCTTAGAAATGATAATAGAACTGATCATGAACTTTTTGAAAACAATACAAGGCTGATTTTATCTAGTTTATAAAATCCTAATGACTCTAAGTTTGTCATTCGGGGTATTTACTCACATAACTTTTTAAATAAAACATTAAGTGACTATCTGGTTACCCGCCCATAAAGATAATTAAAGTATCAAGGTTCATCGAGCTCAGGGTGCATTAATTCATTGAACTAAATATAAATTTGGATGATTAATTGAACAATTTAATAAGATTAAATGAACTCGAAATGTTTCAAAGCATTTTAAAAGTTGTTTAGGGTTATACCTCTAACATTTTATGATCCATTGGATACTTTGAAGAACAATTGAACTTATTATTCTTTTATTAAGAAAATTATCTATTAAAGCCTTCAAGGATTCACTAAGCTATGACCTAGGACTCATTAGATACAATATAAACCGATTTTCTTGCTTTCCGTTTTCTACCATTTTATTTAAATTTCTCGCAAAATTATATATATGTTTTACGTTCTAACATTTCAATGGGAGTGTGAGAAGATGACATGTACGCATTTACATTTTTGCAATGCAATTTCCTTTCCTTTTATTTTTCTGCATATTCTTATCTGTACTTGCTTTACCTCTAAAATCTTTTTTTTTAAATTGAAAATTACAAAACAAATTTTTGAAATTAAACAAAATTAAAAAAAAAAACAACACAAAAATTTGAACACGTCTTTTCGAATTTACGGGAGACCCTTGAATGAGGTAACCCACGGTTCTTAACGAGATCTTCCCTGTTTAAATGAGCCTAACAAATTGTTTAAACTAAGTAAAATCAAAAGAAAATAGTGGTACTGGAATGAGGTAACCATGAGATCTTAACCGGTGTCACTCTAATCAAATTTAACCCCCCCATAATGATTGAAATGAACTTGTCGTTGAAACCTTTTGAACCTTTAGAATTCAGGTCTACTACTTCACCGAGGAGCTTGGAGCTAATGACGAGGGTAGCATTTGACAACAACAAGTGGATCTACAACAACAAATCCTTCCTTAGAATTAAATAACAAGCCACGGGATTTAGAGGTCGTTTGCCTAGTGCAACATAAATCTTCACCTTATCATTAGATCTTTGAACAACCATGTTGTGCAAATTAAGCCCCAAATTGTTTTAAGATTTCGAGGTTTTTGTTCGTTACGACATAAACCTCCTATCTTCCATGCTATTTGTGTGATTGTGTCATACAAATGTAAGCCCTAAATAATAATAATTGACAAGATGAAACACTAGATAATTTTCTCTCCAGAATTGAAGCCAAACCATAGGATAACTTGGGAAGTCACTTAAGTTCTCCTCAACATCCATGATTACATCCCTTATTTTTTTCGTCCTTTGAATTCAATAATAAATATTCTAAATTTGAGCCTTTCTCATTTGAAACTCCTTGGTCAATATTTGAGAAGTCATGCCCTTNCTATTTTTTTTTCTTCCTTTGAATTCCATAATAAATATTCTAAATTTGAGCCTTTCTCATTTGAAACTCCTTGGTCAATATTTGAGAAGTCATGCCCTTTGAAATCCTTGAAGACAATATTTTCTGATCTAAATTAAGAGTTTTCTTAGGTGATCTCAGTCATTTAAGATGTAACTAACTATACTGGCTTACCTTTATAGTAAACATTAAGAACCTAGAATATAAACCCTATCTAATCTTTTTATATTTGATATGGGAACTTATCGGTCAAGATAAAGGTTCACAGACTAAAACGGATGTCATAAATTCTTTAATTTATTTAATCGAGCCTCACAGACAAGTAATATGTCTATTTCTCATGATAAGCATGTCCCTTGTAGTGTTGTGCTCGTTTATTTAAACAATTATTTATATGTTATAGGTTCAGTCTCGTATTTTCAAGAAATTAAAATATTACTTTTCAAAATTTAATATGTTATATTAAATCAAACACGTTTTCCTCAACCAAAAGACGACCAACAATTTTCTGGCGATGTCACTGGGGACTAGTTTCTCTCTCCATTATGATCAGAAAGTCTTGTCTTCATACATCAGTAATATGTCCATGCCTTTCATGAACCAAATTACCCTTATTCCGTTGATGTGCTTTGCTCATTTCTTTCTTGGGCAAGTACGATCAATTCTTTTAGATTTCAGGACCGTCTGTTTGACTATCATAAATAGAGAGTTTCAAGAGTTGTTTAGGACTTTATCTTTTTGTGTGGACCCCTAATAGGTGTGTTGGTGGACTTGTTCCTCCTAGGCAATGTGCATTGTGAAGGTAGTCCTACATTGGGTCCTAACCTTCACTATTTCCTTGTATCTTTTGGGCTTGGTTTGCTATTTTGCAAATTAAGCCAAGCCGTTACATCTCTTTGCCCTTTTTTAATTTGTTAATCAAAACCCTTTAATGATATAATAAAAAATAAATAACAAATTTGAAATTAAAACCAAGAAAGGATGTGCCTAGCCCATAGAATGACCTTTGCTAATTTTTAGTGTTTACACTGAAATTACAAAGTGATGGCCTATACTAACCCTCAGAACTTTTTCTTTGAAGCTGCTGCAATGGCGTTCCCTACTCTAACATTCTCTTGCAACCTGTCAACCGGCCGTGAGGCCTGCAACATTGCATCGATGATCAAGTTTAGAGCTAGCTTTGATGAATTTGAGGTCGTACTTGGCAAGGCCCCATTCTTCATCATGAAGGTTGCTGCTTCAGAAGTTCAAGAACCATCTGCTGAGTTCAATTTGAACTGTCTCAAAGAAGTCACTTCCCTTTTTACAAGAAAGTGAAAATCGCCACCGTCCCAACACCCGTTAAGTTTATCATCCCACATCTGTCCACTTGAGAGTCGTTACAGTTAATGCTGTCGTATTCACTATTACTGTGCCTATCGTATCGTCTGTTAAAGGAAAAGAAGTTTTGAATGAGGAAGATTCAATTGATGATTTCACTATTCTGTTGTCAGCATCTGAAGTCCGTTCTAGTTCAAGGGTTAGGCCGCCAACCAAGTCACAAAGAAGAAACCAAAACCAGAAGATTCAGAGGCCGCCTTGGTTCAGGCTACAGAAATATCCTCTGTTGATGAGATTCCTCACCAAGAGGAGCTTGGATTGTCTGAGAATGCTCCTCTCTTATGCGAAATTAAGTTTCATCCATTGATGGAGACCACTGGGGATGAGAGAATTTTTAGGATTTTTGTTGCTCTGCCTTCACCATAGAATCAGGGTAAGGAGAGGGAGAAGCCCACTCCTATCACCAAAGTCCATACATTGTTTGAAAGACTAGCTATCAAGGAGGGGTGTATTGTCACTGAGTTGCTCAAGTGAATGGGATGCACAGTTTCACCCCAGATGAAGAAAGAAATCTTGAAGGAGATTAGATTTGTCCGCTAGTTCTAGAGATCAGTTGAAGTTCCTCTAGCCCATGTTCCAGTTAGATTTTGGCTTGAAAGCTGTGTAGATAGTATTTCCACCATCACATATTCTACCATTATTGCTACGAAGCCCGTATGAGGTCAAGCGGTTAAGTCACGTTTGGGTGCAAGGATACCACCTACCACCATTCTTGAAAACTTCCCAAAAAAAGATAAAGGGAAGAGACCCGTTACCACTGTACTTGGTATACCCCATGGGGAACATACTTCTATTTGACATACCAATGCCTCCTCTAAGCCACTCCATCTTAAAGCATCAATGTCAATGAAGAGAGTGTGGGTGCCTAAGGGCGCTATTCAAGTACACAATGATGAGCCCATAGGGTATTTTTGTGGAATGAAACATAGGTCCGATGCGCTAGAGGTTGTTACCGCCATTATTACAAAGTTCGTCGTACAACAAGATGCTATTTAAGAAAGACCTCCGGATCTCAAGATCCAGAAGAAAGCAATCAAAGAAAAGGTAATTGGCTAAAGAGCAAGGAGTAGGTGTTGATGAATATTTTGATTTCATAGTTTTTCTTGATGAGAAGTTCATGGAGATAAATGTTATTGAAATTAAGGCTGCTACATCTATGCGCCATGCTCCACTTTCTGGTGAAGAGAACGCCACAGATGACCTATGAAGGGCCATTCAACAAAGAGATAAAAAGATCGTACGAATGGAGAAAAGGTTGGAAGAGATGGTTGTCACCATGATTGTCATGGCTACAGTGCATGGGCAGTCTCAGTCATGAAAACTAGCTTCACCATAGGTAAATCAGCCTAATGTTGTGCATATTAGAGATGATAGAAGGGAGGTCATTTTGTCTGTAGAGATAAACTGCACAAAAAATATTCAGTCTAGAGTTTGGTACCAGAGAAAGACATTAAACAGATGGTCAAAAAACTAGTAAGGGAGGCCTTAGCTCAATCTAAAGGTGGTGCATCAATTTCAAAGGGTAGACCTCACTCGGAGGAATTTGATGCCATACCTTACCCTAGGGTTTTTTGTCACCAAACTTCAAGACATTCAATGGAACCATAATTTCTCGTTAGTATATAGCTCACTTTAGAGCCAGTTCTTGTAATGTTAGAGGCAATGAAGTGTTGTTGTTCTGCTAATTTATTAGCAACTTATTAGGTGTAACATTTGACTGGTATGCTATGTTGCTTAATGGATCAGTAAAGCCATTTACCGAGTTGGAGCTCTTTTTTGTGAAGAGGTTTGCTAGAGCGCAACATCATGTCACCATAGGAGATCTCGTGGTGGAAAGGAAGAAGCCTAACAAGACCTTAGTTGACTATTACTTTAGATGGAGAAACATGAGCATGAAGTGTGAGCTATAGGAACAACATGTGAATGATATTCTACTCAAAAGCATTCACAGACCAGTAGCTTTCATGTTAAAAGGACTCGCAATCAAGTCATTCAAGAAATCACCCAGCAGGGTTAGTAGCTTGTAGGAGAAAGTAGATCATATGGAGTCCCAAGAAAAAAATGAAAAGTTCAGAGCAGTCAGGACATTTGAGAAGAAATCTAGTATAGTAACAACCGTTAATGAGGGCAAGCAACCAATGAGGATTCAGGCTGAGCAGTCTTGTCAGGGTTCCCAACATTCATCACAACATGATTAGTATCTTCAACAGCAGCAAACTCAATAGTATGGCCAGTTTGGACTATAGTCATATCAGAAAGGATCGTACAGGATAGATAGTAGACAAGATCTAACATTTGTAGAGTGGATGAATAGGGTGTATCCTTTCAAAGATGTTTAGAAATTTGATGAAGAAGCATGAATTCATATTACTAGAGCCAAGGAATCTATAAGAAGAAGGATCATCCAAACTATTGTCCATGCCACAGACTCTATGGATACACCATAGTGGGATGATTCATGTTCTAGGATTGACTCGAGAGGAATCTCAATAAGTGAAATATAACAATTCCAAAAGAATATTTAAAAGTGCTTGAAAGAGGTTCTGTAAATTTGATTTCAGCCGAGCCAATCACCCTATGTGAGCTATGGACAAATGGAATCCCAATTTGGGTCCTCTATGCACTGGTTTTAGCTAAACGCTGCCTAGGGATAGTGGGCTTAAGGGACCATCTACATGAGTCTCCCAAACGATCAAGGTATCAAAGTCAAGAAATTTTAGGTTTAGGGTTGTGAGTGATTGTGGGTGAGAGTGAGTTTAAGTGAGTGAACTAGCTCCAGAACAACACCCAGTGTCAACCCTAAAGTCAAGCAGTCATATGGGGACTCTCCTTGAGGACCGATGTAGTGGCCCCACCTACTAAGTACTAGAGATTAGGACCAGTATATGGAACTTCAAGTTGAGCAAAGAGGAGTTTAAAATTTCTAATTTTGAGGGTTCCTTTTCTAGTTCTCTATGAATAGTCAAATATTAAGTCTTATGGCTAGACCCTAGGGTACTAAAGAGGAAAAACTAAACCTCAACCAAAAGTGAGGTTAACAAATGGACCCTCAATAGGTGTGGTGTGCTGAGCAAGCACACCGCACGTATTGGCGTTGACCGATGAGATCAACAAAACCAACACAAACTCCTAAGTCAACAGACCTAGAAGAAGGTGTAGAATTATGTGTGCTATTTGTTTCTGCTGAGGAGTTAACAAGTGAATATCTGATTAACATCAAGGATTAGGAACTCTCACTGGGGATCGGAGAGTATATTTTGAGTCATCGCATTTTGGGTTTTTATAGATGATGGCAATTAGTATTTAGGTGATGACCTTGAAGATTGAGAGTAGGATGTCGTGGTGGGGGTCTTATTCCTATCTTGAAAGGTGTGAGTAAAGAATTGAATGTTGTGGCGGGGGCCTTACACCAATCTCGAAGATGTAGGTAGAGAATTGCATGTCGTGGCGGGGGCCTTACACCAATCTTAAAGATGTAGGTAGAGAATTGGATGTCGTGGAGAGGGCCTTACACCAATCTCAAAGATGTAGGTAGAGAATTCGATGCCATGGAGGGGGCCTTACACCAATCTCAAAGATTTAGGTAGAGAATTGGATGCCGTGGAGGGGGCCTTACACCATTCTTGAAGATGTAGGTAGAGAATTGTAACCCGTGGAAGGGACCTTACAGCAATCTCAAAAGTTTTAGAATAGGAGCGATGTTCCATAAAGGGGAGTCTTACTCCTATCTCGAAGATGTGTGTAGAGAATTGGATACAGTGGTGGGGGCCTGTTGACCTCACTTTTGGTTGAGGTTTGGTTTTTCCTCTTTAGTAGCCTAAGGTCTAACCATAAGACTTTCCTATTGACTATTCTTAGAAAACTAGATAAGGAGCCCTCACCATTAGAAATTTCAAACTCTTTTCTACTCAACTTGAAGTTCCAAATATTGGTCCTGACCTCTAGTACTTAGTAGGTGGGGTCACTATGGGGGAAACTCAAGATGAGTCATCCTTAGGACTGTTAGACCTTAGGGTTGACCCTGGGTGTTGGTCTAGGGCTAAGGCACTTGTTTGCACTCACAATCACTCATTACCCTAAACTCATAACTTCTAGGCACTGGTCCCTTGATGCTTTGGATAGACTCCTATAGGTGGTTCCCTAAATCCATTAGCCCTATGCTAGGGTTTGACTAAGGCCACTATATAGAGGACCCAAAGTGGGGTTTCTATTGGTCCATGGCTTTTTAATGGTGGTTAGTACTCCAATACCCAACCTAGCATTTTGCCCCAAAAAATTCCCCTATATACCCAAAAACCCTTGGGAACCCAAATTTGGCCAAAGTCTCCAAATCTAGCCAAAATACCCTAAATTGTTCAAAAATCATTTCAAACACCTTGAAAACACCCAAATTACCTAAAATCCCCAAATTGGACAAATTACCAAAATACCCCCTCTTGGACCCAAAATTCCAAAACTTCCAAAAAATCCCAAAGATTCTCAAAATCTCCCAAATATTCCTAATTTCATTTTCCTCAACTATCACATAACCTAATTTCGCCAATTTGACCATCTTTGATCAAAACCCCCAAATTGCCCTTTAAAGGCCCAAATTTTCCCAAATTCAACTCAAATATCCACCAATTTGATCTCAATTTACCCAAATTTCAATCCTAAATTCAAATTCACTTTTGATATGGCCAAACTAGACCAAATCCAAGCTTAATTGGCCAATGATTTGAGCCCAATTTTGGTATAGGTCAAACACCCAATTTTGGTCACATGACCTAATCTTACCAAATTGAACCCATAGCCTAGTCAATTGGCCCCAATTAATATTGAAAAATCCTTATAAAATTCCTACACATAAAAATTAACCATCAATTGGCCTTGATAAAGCTTCAAATCTATTTTATTTTGGCATAAATCCAAAATTCTCAAATTTAGCCCCAAATTGGCTGTCCCCAAATTTTACCCAATTGATTGTCTTAACCCCCAAATTGGCATCCAATTCATGTTTAAAACTCTTCATGGAGTCCCTATTGACCATTTACAACAATCAATTTGGAATTATACCAAGGCTAGCTCATGCTAGACCCAAGCCTAGCCCAACATGACCAATTGATTAAAATTCAAAATTCCCTCAAATTGACCCTTTAATTGAGCTCAAAACCACTTCCATCCTTCACCAAAGTTGTTCATTATGATCATCCACACCAAATGAAATATTTATTTGGGCCAATTGACATGGCTAGCCTAGACCAAACCCATGACTTGGTCAGTTACACCCACTTGGACCCATGCACTAAATGTGACCTAACTACCCTAAAATAACCAAATTAACTCCACCTCAGCCATTAGTTGACCCCTAAGGCTAAGCCAAAACACATTTAACCCATGTTAGATGAGCCATGAACCAAAAGTACTTCAAATTAAGGGATCTTATTCCCAAAAATACACATGCTTAAGATATCTTTGCCAAATCAAAACACATTTGCATTAAATTATTGTGATAGATTCCTCTAGACGCGATGAGCACCTAGCCACCTCCCTCTGGCTGGCCGGCTGGCCTAGTGGCTGGAAAATGGCCAAACCAAGAGCCACCCCCATGGAGCTTCACCCAAATCAAACCTAGAGGCCAGCTCAGCCAAATTGAATTGTAGAGCTTTTCTGCCCTTTATCTAAGCACCACATTACACACCATAATTGGCCATGATAGCCACCATAACCCGATTTTCATAAAAGGCCACCTCCATGGCTGTTAAATTAAGTGTTGAAAATTTCTTAGAGAGACCTCTCCAAATTGACCACAGAGCTTCCCTAAGATCCCCTCAGTGAATTTCAACTGTTTTCCCTCACCAATTTCCACTGCCGGTGTTAAATTTTGAGAAAAATGTTGCCAAAAATCAAAACAGAGCCTAATACACCTTTACAGTCCATCAAACTCAAATTAACTCTACCCACACCTTTACAATAGTAAAAAAAGCAAAAGCCCCATCAAATTACCATGTCATAGAACCTCTACCATAGCTCTAAACCAACACCCAAACCCTGTCGTGATCGAAATCATATCTAAGCCTCACACCATAGAAAGAGGTTTAATCCCTAGCTTCCTTGGACCCCAACAAACATGCCAAGACCCTCTGATTGAAACTTCACTTCTCAGAGCAAAGGTATAAAACTTCTCTCCCTCCCGAGCCTATTTTGATTCTCCATTTAGTTAGGCTTAATTTAATTGCATGATTACCATATGGATGTGTTCGTCTCACTTAGACGAGTCCATAAGATCAAACTCAAAGTTATTTGGTTGAGTCTAAGCTGAGATCTTAGGGTTTTAGTGTGGACGGTCACGGGATCACTCTATCGGGGATGATGACGGGGAGCCATTTGATCAAGCGTGTATCAAATGGACGGTCAAGATGAAGTCAGACAGTGCTTCTTTACACAAAGAGTGGGACGTGTGGCTGCTGGTGTAGAAAACGACGTCAAATGGGAGTCCGCCGCGTGGAGCTTCGGAGTCGCTGTAGGTTGACGAGGAGCCGCGTGGTTAAGTAGAAAAATAGGGCTTTTCTATTTATTTAAACTCCCTTAACCTCAAAAATACATAACTTTGTGTAGAAAAATCACAAAAATAAAATAAAAATATTTGCTTCCTCATTGAACAGAGGAGAACAATGCGAAAATAATTTGAAGTCCATTTGATGAATATTTTATTTTTAATTAATTAAATATTGATTTGAATCTTTTGATTCTCCATGCATGTAGACTTATCATCATAGCTTGAATTTTTGGCATATTGTAGCCTCTGTCAAGGAGACAATTCTTTGATTTTTTCCAAAGTTTGAGGAGTTTCCTAGACAGAGGGTTACATTTTTCAAGATTATGTGCATTATTTGCTTAAAATAATCATGAAAATTAGAATGTTGATTAGAAAACTCCAAGAAAATTTTGGGAGGTCCACCATCACTAGAGGAACTTTTGGAAATAATTTCATTGGTTAAGTCATTTAAAATGTACTTAATTTTCACAAACACTAAATCACTAAGATAATTAATTTAGAAAAATATAAACATTTAAATGACTTGATTTTTTATCTCCATTGTTATTTATGATTTTGAGAACTCACCATAAAAAATTTCAAAATATTTTGAGTTCATTTAATAACTTAAGTTGATTTTTAAAGATAAACATCATTTTTGGCATTTAAATGATTTTAAAAAAAATCAAAATTTATAAAACTTATTTTTTGAGTTCTCTGTGATCAGGGGTATTTTCTAAAAAAAAAGATATTTAAAATAAAAACTTGATTTTTAACCTATTTTTAAATACTTAAATAATTAAAAATCCATAAAAATCACAAAAATAATAAAACTCATGAAAAATCACATTTTTTAATGAAAATAATTATATAAATAAATTAAATTTTGAAAAACCACATTTTCTCCTCTGATGTCTTAATTGACCCATGAATAAGACAGGATAAAAATTTCAAAGTCATTTGAATTGAATTTGATAAATTATGAAGTGTTAGAGTCTTATGGGCAAATGTGTAATTTTGGAAAATTAGCCTTAATTAATATTCAGGCTTAATTTAAGGAGGGAAATGGGTAACCTCTGATCTTAATTGGGATGTTTGAAATACATGGGGTTAATTGGTAGAAACCAACCTCACTTTCTTAATTAAAAAGATAAGTTAATAGATTTCTAAATTATTAAAATTTCGGAAATTTATTAAAATAAAATAAACCAAGGACTTAGGAGTATGACTTTTGAAGTCAATAATTAATTAATCTAATACCCATATTTTGATTTTCAAATAAAATTCAATTCATGATCATAACCACCTAAAGCTTAACCTTTTCAAAACTAATTAAGACACTCACCTTTTCAAAACTAATTAAGACACTCACCTAAAGCCTAACCTTTTCAAAACTAATTAAGACACTCACCGTAGGATCCTAACTGGTGTCGCTCTAATCAAATTTAATTTGCCCCCATAAAATTTAAAGAATTTCAACCATAAGGCCATCTGATTTGACATTATAACTTGACACACTATAAAACTCAAACTCGTCGCTGCGAGGAGCTTGGAGCTAGCGTGGTAGGCAGGACAGTCATCTTCAACAGCAAAACCTGTCTTCCCTAGCTAAACCAATCTTCCTTCCTTAAACATAAACAACAAAGCCATAAGACTTTGAGGTTGCTTGCTTATGCAACGTAATTCCTCACATTATCTTTAGGCCTTTATATAGCCATGCTATACAATATAAGTCCTAACTCGTCTTAGGATTCTGAGGTTGTCGTCCATCACAACCTAAATCCTCACATCTTTCAGGCTATTTGTGTGATAGTTTCACATGAATGTAAGCCCTAACTAATAAAATTGACATGATGAAATACTTAAACAGTTCTCCTCAAAATTGAAGCTAAACATTAGGATAACTTGAGAAGTCACCGAGGTTCACCTCTAGATCCATGACATCCCCTAGTTCTTCCTCCTTTGGACTCTACAATAAAATGTTCCAAAATTGAACCAATCCCCTTTCACACCTCTATGTCCGACCTCATTAAAATGTCCTACCCTTTGAAAATCCTTGAAGATAATATTTCCTAATTTTTATCAAGAGTCTTCTTAGAAGACTTTGGTCATTTAAGATGTAATTAACTATAGGAGCTTGCTCTTTTAGGAAGCTTGTCCGAACCCAGCTTAATATAAACCCTATTTAATTCTTTATGTTAAATATGAGAACTTGTCAGCAAATATAAGGGTTTCACAGACCAGACATATGTCATAAATTCTTTAGTTTATTTGATCGAGCCTCATCCTCAAGTCTTGTGTTTATCCTTCGGGATAGATATAGGTTTTGAGGTACAACGCTCTTTCATTTAAACTATAAAAAATATGTGGTCAGTTTGATTTCATATTTTTCTAAAACTAAATATATATGTAAATTAAAACGTCCTTCCGAAGCGTGTGACGGGATTTCGATTCCGGTGACTAACAGCTTCTTACGGGCATCCTTCAACCAAAAATAGCAACGACAGCTTCTGGCGACTCCGCTGGGGAAATTAGCTTTTCTCTCCATACAAATCAAGAAATATTTTCTTCACACATCAGTAATGTGTTCATGTCCCTCTTGAACCAAATTATCCTTCTTCTGTTGGCATACTTTACCCTTTTCTGTCTTGGGAAGGTACAACAAACTCCTTGGACTTCAGGACTAGCTGTTCATCCATCTTTGAACAGAGGGGTTCAGAAGGCCATTAAGGACTCTTTAAATTTTCATGTGGGGTCGGACCCCCAAGAGGTGTGTCGGTGGACAAGTTCCACTTGGGCATTTTCTACCACTAAATAGGTCCTGCACTGGGTCCTAAAATACTTCACATTTCTCTTCCAAATTTGATTTGCTATTCTGCAAATTAAACCAAATCATGTTGTGCTATGCACGCTTTGAGATTTTCTTACATTATTTAAATTTTAAACAAGATTTTAAAATACCTATAAATTAAGACCCGCCAGATCTACAGATCATCCTCTACTTTCAGTGCTTGTACTAAAGATTATGAGGTTTTTAGCCATATAGCTAACCCTGAAACTTTATATTTCAAGTCTGCTACAATGGCTTACCCAATGCTGACCTTTTCCTGCAACCTACCAACAGGCCACGAAGCCCATAGCCTCACTTCTACCATCAAATTTGGAGCCAAATTTAAAGATCTCAAGGTAATCTTCGGCAAAGCCCCGTTTGTAGTAATGAAGATCGCCGCTCCAAAAATACAGGAGCCATCTGCAGAATTCAACCTGAATTGCCTTCAAGACTTCCCTACCTGCAAGAAGTCTAAAACTACTGCCATCGCGGCACCCACCAAACCCGCTAGCCCCGCTGCTGCTAAGGGGAAAGAAGTGATGATTATTGAGGATCCGATCGAGGAATTAACTGTCCCACTACCCGTGTTTGAAATTGGATCAAGTTTGAGGATTGTACCGCTGACCCGAACTCAAAGGAGGAATCGTAAAAAAAAATTTCAGAGGGCTATAAAAGCTCAGGCTCCCAAGGAGACACTTGTTGAGGAGGAGCCTCATCAAGTTAAAGAAGTGTTACCAGAAATTTATTTACTTCTGCAAGGAAGTAGATTCCATCCTCTGACAGATACCAAGGGATGTGAGAGTATCCAGAGAATCTCTGCCGCATTACCGTCACTTCATGGACATGGTGAGGAGAGGAAGAAGTTTACTTCTATCACTCAAGTTAATGCAGTTTTCAAAAGGCTTGCTGCCAAAGAAAGATGTTCAGTTAGCGAGTTGCTTAAACGAGTGGGAGTTCCAATTTCTCCTCGCATGAAGAAGGAAATTTTAAAGGGCGTCAAATCCTCCAGACAGTCCCACAAGGCAACTGGAGTGCCACCTACCCGCATCCCCGTTTTGTTTCATTTAGGGAACAAAGTTGGTACCGCATTGACTACTACTGATTATGCCGCCACCAGGACCGCTGGACGTAGACCGGTTAAGTCAAGAAGTACAAATTGGAATGAACTCAAGAGGGTCCTTAATTAAATACAGGATTCATTGAAACAAGCTTCAATGAATACTGAAGAAGGATGGAATGAGGTCTTGAGCAGATCATCCAAGAAAATACTGAACAAGATCCAGTTGTGTCAAAACAAGCCTCCATTCAGAGTCCGCAACATACCAAGCCCGAGATGAAGGTTTCTTTAGGAGAGCCGTCATCGTCAAGGACAAAGAAGAAAAAGAAAAGTGTCACTACAAATATTGATAGCACGGGGGGTAGGATAGGGGTTGCCTCTACTAGATTGGTTATCTCAGATTCGGGGAAGAAAATCCTCGAACCCTTGACTTTGTATGATTATATTTTTGTCTCTCCGGGAACTTTTTAATATAATGATTGTGATTTTGGCTACATTTTAACTATTTCTGGTGATGACTTAACTGATTGTGACCGATCTACCTTCGATCTCAATCCCCAAAATGATCCTTAAATTGTACTCGAGCCCGATGAACTCATTGTCAAGTCCAAAGAAGACATCAATAATACCGCTTACGACAACACTGATAACGAAGAGCCAACTCTCGAACATCTCGGTGCACTGCTTTCCATCAATTTAGATCTTTCTGACGAAGAGGAAAAGACCTTGAAAGATTCAACAATGATATCTCAAGAAGAATAAATCACAGAAGTTAACTTAAAGAGCGGAAAAGTGTTACCACCAAGAACAACTCTTACAGACAAAGGAAAACAGATAATGACTCGAGAAGAGATACCCCCACCACCACCAGTGGAAGAACCACATGATCAAGATAAAATCAAAGGATCATACAAAGTAGACTACAACGTGCTAGCTCATCTTAAGAAGTAGCCGACCCGATTAAGCATCTACGATGCTCTGATCTTTTCAAAGGAGAAGAGAGAGTCTCCGGTTACGGCTTTGCTTGACCCAAAAATTTGCTTAACTTAGTTGGCCAGCACATCCTCAGATGAAGTTTACTCGTTGAAAGAATAGTCAGGGGTAACCTTCACAGATGAAGACTTGCTGCTTGGTACCTCGACCACAACCATCCACTCTACATCTCCGTCAACATCGACATACTTGTGTTATCCAAAGTCTTAGTGGATCCTGGAGCATCTCTTAACTTGATGAGTTTATGGACATTGGTCTATTTGGATATTGAAGGTCAAGAGCTTACAACCCATAAGATGATGTTAAGAGGATTCAACCAAAAGGGAGAAAGAGCCCTCGGATTAATTACATTACTTATGAAGGTATGAAGACTGTTAAATTTCATATCATCGACGTCGAGACCTCTTTTAACGCTCTATTGGGTTGACCATGGATTTCATGACCACAATATGGTTCTATCATCTCTACACCAGTGCATCAAATACCGCAAAAATGGTCAAGAAAATGGCATCAAGGGAGACTTACAACCATTTTCAGTGCATGAAGTTGGTATCCATGAAGAGCTCCTACTACACGCCTCCAAAGAAGACTGTCTTCTCTCATGAAGTTATAAAAAACAAAGATGAAAATTCAGAAGACTCTCAAAGAGGAGACCATTCAACTCCACTTCAGCGATCTTCCACCACTCCCTTACAACAAGATGGTGAAAGGTCTTTTAGTTCGCGAACCCGAGGTCGAGGCCGGGGACGTGGACGAGGAATGATCAATTTAATTGTTGAACAAACTAGGCCAACTATCAACATTTGTGACGAAGACAGTTCTGAAGATGAAATAATGATGACGAGATGAAAGACACCTCAGTACGTGATATCCCTAGAAGATACAGAAAAGAATGAATATGAAACAATGTATGATTAGATAAACCTTTATGTGAATGTTATGACCCTCACTCCGATTCTCCCTCAAAAGGTCGAGAGTTTAGAGGTCAAGGAAGTCCGTATAATTGGTTCAAAGCCGATTAAATTTGACTGTGTTTCTACCTCTACTGAGCTTGAAATACATGTAAATTTGGATGATGATTCTAATGAATTAATGGAATTGCCTTTTAGTTTCTTCTTGCCTTGTGTTCAAAAGTTAATTCAATAGGGACACTTGCTAAAACAAATGCCAAAAGATAAATTTTAACTTTCTGAAAAACTATGGAATGGTAAAATTTGAACTCCAAATTCAAAAGAGGGTCTCGGATTTGGTACAGTCGGACCAGTCGATGATTATGAATTTTGCATGGTTGATACTGGTGAGTCAGAGGAGGATTGCCATGATATAGAGGATGAATCTACCAATCAACTGATAGAAGATAGAATTTGAGGTGGAAATTAAATCTACATTTGATGAATTAAAAGAGATTAACCTCGGGACTGAAGAACAACCCCGACCCACATTTATAAGTTCTCTACTCAATGACGAAGAATCTACAAAATTGATCAAAATATTAACAAAATTCAAGGATTACTTCACATGGAGCTACGATAAAATGCCAGGACTATCAGCAGAGGTTGCAGTCCATAAACTTGGGGTGGACAAGAATATAACCCAAGTAAAACGAGCTTCCAGGAGAATGTGCCTCAAAATAGAATAACAAGTCATCGCCGAGGTGAAGAAATTGTTAGACGCCAACTTTGTTAAAGAGGAGCAGTACCACATATCATTGGCTAATATTGTACCTTTTAAGAAGAAAAATGGACAGATCCGTGTTTGTGTCGACTTCAGAGATTTGAACAAGACATGTCCAAAAGACGAGTTTCCACTACCTATACCAGAGATGATGGTGGATATCGCTTCAACTCATGAAATTTTCTCCTTCATGGACGGATTGTTGGGATACAACCAAATCAAGATGGCTCCCGAGGATGCAGCACTTACAGCCTTCGAAACACCGATTGGAATTTCCTTCTACACGGTGATGTATTTCGGCCTAAAGAACGCTGGAGCAACATATCAACATGCAATGATGAAGATTTTTGGCGACCTCATTCACAACTAAGTAGAATGCTATTTGGATGATTTTGTCATCAAAAGTAAATGAAAAATAGACCATTTGTACGATTTGAGGTCGTGTTTGAACGGTTACGATGATATGACCTTAAAATGAATTCCTTAAGTGTGCCTTTGGCGTTACCTCCGGGAAATTTCTAGGATTCGTTGTCCGTCATCGAGGAATCGAGATCAACCCGGATAAGATTAAAGCTATCTTGGAAATGCCTCCTCCTAAAACCTTGAAACAACTACATTCCTTCCAAGGGAAGTTGGCATATCTGAGATGCTTTATTTCTAATATCTCAGATAGGTGTCAGCCTTTCTTGGCATTAGTTAAAAAGGATGCCAAATTTACTTGGGAAGAGAAATGCCAGCGGGCCTTTGAGGACGTTAAACATTATTTAATGACACCTCCTGTCTTGGCAGCCCCTATCCTAGGGAAACCATTGATATTTTATACCACGGCTTAGATGACTCTCTCGGAGCCCTCTTAGCCCAAGTTAATAATGAGAGTAAAGAAAATGCGCTCTACTACTTGAGTCGTCAGCTAATACCGACAGAGATAACGTATCCGCCTATTGAGAAACATTGTCTGACGTTAACTTTTGCCGCCCAAAAGCTTAGACATTACATGATTTCTCATAAGATTACCCTGATCTCAAAAGTTAATTTATTGCAATATTTGATGACCCACCAACACTCTCCGGACATCTAGAAAGATGGTCAATGATCTTATTGCAATTTGATATAACTTTTTTTCCCCTTCGTGCTATTAAGGGACAGATACTAGCAGAATTTCTCACTGCACACCCACTGTCAGGTGGGTCCTCTCTCAACGACGAGTTACCAGACGATAAAATATTACAAATGGAATTATCCAGTGCACAACGCTGGAAGACGTACTTTGATGGCGCTTCATCAGCCAAAAAAGGTAAAGGGTCAGGCACAGTTATACCAGGCAAAGTAGGGATTGGTTTGAACTTTATCACGCCAGATAAGAGTATGTTGAGGTTTTCATACCACCTGACGGAGCCGTGCACCAACAATGAAGCAGAATATGAAGCTTTAATCACCGAGTTGGAAATGGCAATCTCAATGGATATAACAAACATTTCCATTTATGGTGACTCTCAATTCATCATCCAGCAAGTCGCCAGACAATACATTATTTTGAAACCAAGATTAGCAGAATACCATCAGTACACGATGAAGCTCCTGTAGCAGATTCCTGATGTAACTTTCTACCGGATTCCTAAGGGAGATAATACCCATGCCAACGCTTTAGCAAAACTCGCTAAAGAAATGACATGTCCCTTGGAGGATTCCATTGAAGTCACAGTGCAATGAAGATGAGTTTTGTCACGGATCAACTTTGAAAGTCTACACAAAATTGGAAAAGAAGAAAAAATAAATACATTTGCTGACATCAACGAAGATTGACGCAAGCCATTAATAGAATATTTGCATACTGGAAAGCTACCAGAAGACAAGTCTGAGGCGCGTCACATCACAGGAAGGGCTATGTCTTACGCCCTGATGGGAAATGTTCTCTATAGAAGATCATTCAACAAGATGTGGCTACGATGTTTGCGCAGAACCGAAGCACAAAATATGGTCAAAGAGGTACATGCCGGATTGTGTGGCGCTCACCAGTCAGGGCCGAAAATGAAAATGAAGATCAAAAGACTCGGGTATTTTTGGTCAGCAATGATGTCCGATTACATGGATACAGCCAAAAGATGTCACCAATGCCAAGTGCATGGGGTGGTCTTACACCAGCCTCCGAATGTGCTACACTCAACTGTTGCCTCGTGGCTATTTGAGAGTTGGGGCACGGACATAATAGGTTTGATAGACCTTCCATCTTCTAGAGGACACAGGTTTGTACTTGTCACTACAGATTACTTCTCCAAATAAGCAGAGGCAGTACCTTTACGTGAGGTTACGGCATAGCACGTCCTTCAATTTTTCAAAAGCCAAGTCGTCTACCGTTTCGGAGTACCTCGAAGAATAATTTCCGACAATGAAATAGCTTTGAGAAGTACAAAGATCAACAATTTCGTCAAAAGACATGGGATAGATTGGAGATACTCTACGATTTACTATCCCAGAGCAAATGGTCTGGACTGAAGCATTCAACAAGACACTGGTACAGATTTTGAAGAAAACACTGGATGAAAATAAAAGGGATTGTCAACAATTTCATCAAAAGACATGGGATAGATTGGAGATACTCTACAATTTACTATCCCAGAGCAAATGGTCTGGCTGCTTCAACAAAACAATGGTACAGATTTTGAAGAAAACACTGGATGAAAATAAAAGGGATTGGCACAACAAACTATTAGCCTTATGGCCTTTGGATGATTTTCAAGACCCACTCAGTGTACACCCTATATGCTCGTGTACGGGTTCGAGGCCGTGCTACTACTAGAAATCCAGACACCGTCTCTTAGAGTTGTTGTTGCCAACCAACTCACAATGGAAGAAAGCGCAAAACTCAAACTTGAAGAACTGGAGAGTCTCGAGGGAAAATGACTAGAAGCACAACATAATTTGGAGCTTTACCAGATGAAGATGGTACAAGCCCATGACAAATTGGTCCACCAAAGGACATTCAGATATGGTGACATCATACTTGTGCTCAGAAGGCCTATGCTTGCACGCCGCAAAATAGGTGGAAAATTTGAGCCAACTTGGGAGGGACCATTTGTCATTGAAAAGGTCTACACACGAGGAGCCTACCAGTTAGTGGACTTCCAGGGCGAAAGACCTATGTTACCAATAAACGGATGATATCTGAAAACCTATTACGCAACCTGATGCCGCTTGCCTCTGCTTGCTTTTAAACTTTGGAAACTTTGATTATTTTAGGGTTATCTATGTGGTTAAATGTCTATGACCGGGTCCAAATTTTGTAATTGACCTCAATATAATGAAAATTTTGAGAAAGAAATTTTAAACTTCAAATTTTCTTCTTTCTACTTTTGAGTATAATGTTCCACTAAATTAAACAAAAATCATAGATAAAATAAACAATTCATTTCACCAAAACAAACTAAAATTTACTTTAATAAATACTTTGTTTTGTTCTTGTTCATGACAAGTTTCGGCCCACCGACGTTTTTCCTGTCATCTGCAGAAAAATGTCGGGACAGAGGCTGACCTTTGCTTTCCAGGATGGCTGGAGCATCGCATTAAAAGAGGAGATGGCGCTGCGTGGTGGTACCATTAGATTCAACATGGATTTTAACCAGGTTGACATGGACTACAAAGGTCCTCTCATGGACGTAGTCAGCTGCAAAGAGATAGAGGGATTTCCATCACTACTGAGAGTGACTACTAAAGATAATGTATCACGCAAAGGCAAGAATGTGATAATAGAGCAAGATCCGATGGAAGGGCCCAGCCGTCTGCCCTCCATGGTAGCTACAACGGCTGGAGGCTTAATAGTCGCCAATAACGAACGATTGCCAAGTACTTTGCTTTACAGAACGCAACGCAGGAACGCCAGCCGCAAGAAGCAGAGAGCTTTTCTACGACAAGAATGCAGACGTCAAAGAGAGACGAACAACTTACTCACCCCTATTTCTGAGGGGGTATATTTATGATCTAGACCTGAAAGAAACTTCTGCTAGCCTACTCACCACGGTTGAAGAACAGGGTTTGTGGCAGAGCCAGATATACTTTCAGTTTCAGATGTTTTGAAAGGGTTGCCCGGCGTGCAACGTTGAAATACCGGTCGGGACATCAGCCACAGGAGCATTTGTATAATACCCGGATTGCAATGTTCTACATTTACAATGTTTCAGTACATTGGAAGAATATACTTCAAGCGTCAATGGGTCTCAGACTTCAGATTTTATGATGGATGAACCATATGTCCCATTGGGGACGGATCAGTATGTACCGTGGAGCCCAAAGTCGTACATCCCTCTAGAGGCCGAGTCTCATGCTCCAGATCAACCAACTCTAGTTTGGGTTGCTTTCAATGCTCGAAGGAAGGAATGCCTGCGACAGCTGCAAACCCTTGGTATGATAGAATACTACAAGATGAGTTAAGTAAATAAAAGAGAATTAGGGTTTTATGAAGAAGTTCGGGGAAATTTCATCATATAATGGAAGGCCTGGAGCTGTATACCAGGGTTTTCTCCAAAAATAATGAAAGAAGCATTCTGGACTATATCTTTGATTTAAGAGATAGAGGTCGAGTCGGCTTTCTCATGGAAAGAACATATTCCGAGCCAAAGAAATGGATGAGAGAAAGGAAAGAATCACCATCTAGTGCGGTTGTTGTTATAACTTCATAATTGACAGACAGGTGAATCAAGTGGACCCACTACCGCCAATGATAAAATGTATGATCAAAAGAATGGTCAAATGAAATATTCTACCTACTACCTGCATTCCCAATAGTTGCATTATCAATATCTATGAAGAACATGATTGCATTCCCCCACACATTGGTCATCATGATTTTGTGAGGCCCTTCTACACCGTCTCATTTTTTTAGCAAAATCAATATTTTATTTCAGTAAGAAATCGATATCGTCGGCCTTGATGAATTTAGAGGTGCTGTAAGGATTCCACTACCAGTTGGTTCAGTGCTTGTTCTTAGACGCAATGGTGCAGACATTTCCAAACAATGCATTTCAGGGGTACGACACCGTAGGATGGATGACAACAAAATGCCATATGGATTTCAGCCGAACCCAGAACTGGAAGAGATGCTGTCGTACGAGATATGAGAGGGTTGTACCTTTAAGTACATGCGAAGGGAACTCTTATCCTGAAGCATGACTTAGAAGGTCTGCTTGATCAGGAGCTCGTCATACCTAGTACAAGCGGTCAGAGAAAAATCTGATATATTCAGCCTACAAAGTATTCATTGCATGAGATGTTCTGAATGTATTTTGTCATGAACTTTATAATGTACCTTTTGAGCCGTTAGCCTATGTTTGCTCTGTGACATCTTTATTGAAGCAAATTAGTGAAAATTTTTCTCAGCAATGTGCCTTTTTGTCAGTTGCCTTTTTGTGCGATGAATGCAAGCCACGAACCACACGTTGGTTCAAAATTTTAATGAATAAAGAACGAAAAAACAAACATTTAACAATAAATAAAATTTAAATAAAATTAATCACCATTGATTAAACAACAAAACAAATTTCTTTTAAAAATTAACCAATTAAAATTAAAACTTTAAAGACATATTTTGAAAAATTAAATGTGATAAAAATCTGTTGAGTAGATTCTCTCATTTTCAGAGTTTCTTACGCTTTGTGCACACAACACAACCATCTTTATCTGCATTAACTCTCTTTACATCCCCGCGAAATTTTTCATTCTGCACAAAACCCCACAAAGCTCTACAAATCTTCTTCAATAAAATCAACCTTTCCACATGACACACTTCTGCAAATTCAACACCATGAGCTCTTTGTAAATTTCAAATCTCATTTTTGAATCAGTACCTAAATTCTGATTCTCACCTTTTAAAATTGATACCTAAATTTCAATTCTCATTTTTGAGTCAGTACCTGAATTTTGATTCTCATCTTTCAAGGTCGATACCTCATTTTTGAGTTAGTACCTAAATTTTGATACTCATCTTTCGAGGTCAATACCTAAATTTCGATTCTCTTCTCAAGATTGATACCTAAATTTCAATTCTCATTTTCGAGTCAGTACCTAAATTCTGATTCTCATCTTTTGAGGTCGATACCTAAATTTTGACTCTCTTCTCGAAATTGATACCTAAATTTCAATTCTCATTTTCAAGTCAGTACCTAAATTCTGATTCTCATCTTTCGAGGTTGATACCTAAATTTCGACTCTCTCCCCGAGATTGATAGCTAAATTTCAAATCTCAGTTTTGAATCAGTACCAAAATTCTGATTCTCATCTTTCGATGTGGATACCTAAATTTTGACTCTCTCCTTGAGATTGATACCTAAATTTCAAATCATATTTTTAATTAAGTACCTAAATTCTGATTCTCATCTTTCGAGGTCGATACCTAAATTTTGACTCTCTTCTCGGAATTGATACCTAAATTTCAATTCTCATTTTTGAGTCAATACCTAAATTCTGATTCTCATCTTTCGAGGTTGATACCTAAATTTTGACTCTCTTCTCGAGATTGATACCTAAATTTCAAATTTCATTTTTGAACCAGTACTTAAATTCTGATTCTCACCTTTTGAAATTTATACCTAAATTTCAAATCTTATTTTTTAACCAATACCTAAATTCTGATTCTCACCTTTTGAGATTGATACCTAAATTTCAAATCTCATTTTGGAATCAGTACCTAAATTCTGATTCTTATCTTTCGAGGTCGATACCTAAATTTTGACTTTCTTCCTGAGATTGATACCTAAATTTTAATTCTCATTTTCGAATCAGTACCTAAATTCTGATTCCTATTTTTTCTAGGTCGGTACCTAAATTCTGACTCTTCCTTTCTTTTTGGAATTGATACTTAAATTTCAATTCCCACCTCGGGGTCAACACTTGCATATTGATTCTCATCCTCTAAAAATCTCTAAAATTTCATAACTCGAAATCCACTCTCCAATCCCCACCGAGAGTCCCTACTTCTTGACTTGATAAAATATGCACCTGTAAGTATGCCCGGCGGGAATAAAAAAAACACACACACAAATCTACACACACTTCCGGGTCTGTTGACTTTGGAGTTTGTATTGGTTTTTGTTGCTCTCTTCGGTCAACGCCAATACACGCGGTGTGCTTGCCCAGCACACCACACCTATTTGGGTTCCATTTGTTGACCTCACTTTTGATTGAGGTTCAGTTTTTCCTCTTTAGTAGCCTAAGGTCTAGCTATAGGACTTTCCTATTGACTATTCTTAAAAACTTAGATAAGGAGCCCTCACCATTAGAAATTTCAAATTCTTCTTTACTTAACTTGAAGTTCCACATACTGGTCCTGACTTCTAGTACTTAGTAGATGGAGTCACTATGGGGGAAACTCAAGATGAGTCACCCTTAGGACTATTGGACCTTAAGGTTGACCCTGGGTGTTGGTCTAGGGCTAAGACACTTGTTTGCACTCACAATCGCTTTTGGGGACTCCTGTAGGTGATTCCTTAAACCCACTAGACCTAGGCTAGGGTTTGACCAAGACCACTACATAGAGGACCCAAAGTAGGGTTTCTATTGGTCCATGACTTATTAATTGTGGTTGGTACTCCAACCCTACTAAGATACCCAACCTAGCCTTTTGCCCCAAAAGTTCCCCAATCTACCCAAAAACCCTTGGGACCCCAAATTTGGTCAAACTTTCCAAATTTCGCCAAAATACCCAAACTTGTTCAAAAATCAATTCAAAAACTTTGAAAACACCAAAATTACCCAAAATCCCCAAATTGGCCAAATTACCAAAATACCCCTCTTGGGCCCAAAAATTCCCAAAACCTCCCAAATATTCCCAATTTCATTTTCCTCAACTATCACATGACCCAATTTGGCCAATTTGACCATCTTTGATCAAAACTCCCAAATTCCCTTTTAAGGCCCAAATTTCCCCAAATTCAACTCAAATGTCCACCAATTTGATCTCAATTTACCCCAATTTCAATCCTAAACTCAAATTGACTTTTGATATGGCCAAACTAGACCAAATCCAAGCTTAATTGACCCATGATTTGAGCCCAATTTTTGTATAGGTCAAAACCCCAATTTTGGTCACATGACCTAATATCACCAAATTGAACCCATAGCCTAGTTAATTGGCCCCAATTAATGTTGAAAAATCTTTATAACATTCCTAAACATCAAAATAAACCATCAATTGGCCTTGTTGAAGCCTCAAATCCATTTGATTTTGGCCTAAATCTAAAATTCCAAAATTTAGCCCTAAATTGGCTAAGTCCCCAGATTTCACCCAATTGATTGCCTTAACCCCCAAATTGGCATCCAATTCATGTTAAAAACTCTTCATGAGGTCCCTATTGACCATCTAAAAACATTAATTTGGAATTAGCCCAAGCCTAGCTCAAGCTAGACCCAAGCCTATCCCGACATGACCAAATTGATTAAAATTCAAAATTCCCTCAAATTGACCCTTCAATTGAGCTCAAAATCATTTCCATTCTTCACCAAAGTTGTTCCTTGTGATCATCTACACCAAATGCAACAATCAATTATCTTCTATTCTTCACCAAAGTTGTTCCTTATGATCATATACACCAAATGAAACATTTATTTGGGCCAATTCCATCCTTCACCAAACTTGGTCATTTGCACCCATTTGGACCCATGCACTAAATGTGCCTTAACCACCCAAAAGCAACCAAATTAACTCCACCTCAGCCATTAGTTGACCTCTAAGACTGAGCCAAAGCACATCTAACCCAAGCTAGATGAGCCATGGACCAAAATTCCCCCAAATCAAGGGATCTTATTCCAAAAAATATACATTTTTAAGATATTCTTGCCAAATCAAAACACATTTGCATTAAATTGTTATGGTAGATTCCTCAGGATGCCCGGAGCACCTAGCCACCTTCCCCTGGCTGGTTGGCTAGCTTAGTGGCCGAAAAATGGCCAAATTGAGAGCCACCCCCATGGAGCTTCACCTAAGTCAAACCTAGAGGCCAGATCAGCCAAATTAAATTTTAGAGCTCCTCTGCCCTCCACCTAAGCACCACATTACACCCTCTAATTGGCCATGACAGCCACCATAACCTCATTTTTATAAAAGGCCACCTCCATGGCCGTTAAAAAAAGTGCTGAAAATTTCTTTGAGAGACCTCTCCAAATTGACCGTAGAGCTTCCCCAAGATCCCCTCAGTGCATTCCAACTGTTTTCCCTCACCAATTTCCACTACTGAAGTTCAAGTTTGAGCTCAAAATCTTCCCGAAAACCAGAACAGAGCCCAATACACCTCTACAGTCCACCAAACTCAAATTAACTCTACCCACACCTTCACAACAGTAATAGAAGCAAAGCCCCATCAAATTACCCTCTCACAGAGCCTCCACCATAGCTATAGACTAACACTCAAATCCGGTCGTGATCGAAATCATAGATAGGCCTCACACTACAATAATAGGTTTAATCCCTAGCCTCCTTGGACCCCAACAAACGTGCTAAGACCCTCTGATTGAAGCTTCACTTCTTAGAGCAAAGGTATAAAACTTCTCTCCCTCCTGAGCCTATTTAGATTCTCCATTTGATTAGACTTAATTTAATTGCATGATTACCGTCTGGATGTGTTCGCCTCACTTAGAGGAGTCCATAGGATCAAACCCGAAGTGATTTGATTGAGTTTAGGCTGAGATCTTAGGGTTTTAGTGTGGACGGTCACAAGATCACTCTATCGGGGACGATGACAATGAGCCGTTTGATCAAGCGTGTATCAAATGGATGGCCAACATGAAGCCGGACAGTGCTTCTTTACATAAACAGCGGGACACATGGCTGCTGGCGTGGACGGCGGCGTCAAATGGGAGTGCGCCGCGTGGACCTTCAGAGCTGCCGTAGGTTGACGAGGCGCCGTGTGGATAAGTAGAAAAATAGGGCTTTTTCTATTTATTTAAACTCCCTTAACTTCAAAAATACATAACTTTATGTAGAGAAATCACAAAAATAAAATAAAAATACTTGCTTGCTCAATGAACAGAGGAGAACAATGTGAAAATAATTTGAAGTCCATTTAATGAATATTTTATTATATAATGAATTAGATACTGATTTGAATTTTTTGATTCTCCATGCATGTAGACTTATCATCATAGCTTGAATTTTTGGCATATTGTAGCCTTTGTCAAGGAGAACATTCTTTGATTTTTCCAAAGTCAGAGGAGGTCCCTAGATAGATGATCACATTTTTCAAGATTTTGTGCATTATTTGCTTAAAATAATCATGAAAATTAGCATGTTGATTAGAAAACTCCAAGAAAATTTTGGAAGGTCCACCATGACCAGAGGAGCTTTTGGAAATAATTTCATGGGTCAAGTGAACTTAAATTTTGCAAACACTAAATCACTAAGATAATTAATTTTGGAAAATATAAACATTATGTACTTAATTTTCACAAACACTAAATCACTAAGATAATTAGTTTTGGAAAATATAAACATTTAAATGACTTGATTTTTAATCTCCACTATTATTTATGATCCAGAGAACTCACCATAAAAATTTCAAAATATTTTGAGTTCTTTTGATAACTTAAGTTGATTTTTAAAGGTAAAAATCATTTTTAGCATTTAAATGTTTTTTAAAAAAACCAAAATATAACTCAAAATTTATAAAAACTTAATTTTTGAGTTTTTTGTGATTAGAGGTATTTTCTAAAAATAAAATGATATTTAAAATAAAAACTTAATTTTTAGCCTATTTTTAAATATTTAAAAATTAAAAATCCATAAAAATCAAAAAAATAATAAACTCATGGAAATGTTTTAAATTGCTTCCTAAGTACTTAAGAACAATTAGAATAATTTTCCTGATTTTCTAAACAAAGATATTGAATTTTAAAGCTTAAAAATGATTTTTAAAGGCTAAAAATGGGTTTAATTTTCCCCATTTAAAATATTTTATATTTAATAAATACCCCAGAACTTAAAATAATTATTAACATTTAAATAAAATTCAAAAAATCATTAAGTTTGGTCCAAAGTTTTCTTTAGTCTAAATCTACCTCCAGTAAAAATTTTAAGGGATTATGAGTGACCTTGGTCAAGTTAGAAATTTTCTTTGAAAAATCTTATTTTTGCATGAAAATAATTATATAAATAAATTAAATTTTGAAAAAACAAATTTTCTCCACTGATGCTTTAATTGACCTGTGAATGAGGTAGGATAAAAATTTCAAAGTCATTTGAATTGAATTTAACAAATTATGAAGTGTTAGAGCCATAGGGGCAAATGTATAATTTTAGAAAATTAGCCTTAATTAATATTTAGGCTTAATTTAAGGAGGGAAATGGGTAACCTATTATCTTAATTTGGATGTTTGAAACATAAGGGGTTAATTGGTAGAAGCCAACCTCACTTTTCTAATTAAAAAGATAAGTTAATAGATTTCTAAATTATTAAAACTTGGGAAATTTATTAAAATAAAATGAACCAAGGACTTAGGGGTATGACTTTTGAAGTCAATATTTAATTAATTTAATATCCCTATTTTGATTTTCCAATAAAATTCAAATCATGAATCATGACCACCTAAAGCCTAACCTTTTCAAAACTAATTAAGACACTCACTAAGATCTAAGGGCTTAGTAGTGACTTAGGCTAAATCAAGTTTCATTTAAATGAGGATTAGAAAAGTAAATAATTGAAAATTAGAACATCTTTCAAACACTACAAGCCCAATCGACTTAGGCTAAATAAAGTTTCATTTAAATGAGGATTAGAAAAGTAAATGTCATTGAAAATTAAAAAATCTTTCAAACACTACAAGCCTAATTAGGGTTAAAATTTGGCTAAGTGTTCCAACAACACTAACTTGCCTCTTTAATGGTCTTCACCCACATAATTCTCAATTTGAATCACAAGTGATAATTACCCTATGCTTAGGGATAATTGAGACATCAAAGCTCACTGAGCATTAAGGGTAATTACAAAATGACTTATTAAGCAACATAATAAGTTTAAAAAGAACTCGGGATTTTCCACCATGCAACAAGAGAGTAGCACGGACCTGCTTCTTTCTCTAGATATGTTATATATCTTGAAGATCTACTAAACTTAATATGTTTTGCTTGACAAAATCATCCTTAATTAAATTCCTAAGGACCCACCAAGATATGACATAAGGTTAGGAAAACTATAAAAACCTTAGTTTTTGTTTCTATATAAACTGCCTTAACATGCCTCTTGAGTTTCAGGTGGTGGAACGAGAAGACTCGCCAGGTACGATTTTACAGTTTTTAGCATTGTCTTTCTTGTACTTTCATACTGTACTTTTATACCTGCAAATTTGCATGCTAATCAATGATATCACCCTGCATGAAAACCAAAACCAAAACAAAAATTAAAATCAACCAAGATAAAATTCACCCCCACAACATTCAAAATATAAAACAACTCAAAATTTAATCACAAACATCATACAAAACTATAACTTCATTTAAATTAAGATTTCTTTATCGGATGATCAGGAATTCCTCGGAGGAGGTAACCTATGGTTGCTAATGAGACTTCCTACGGTCTAAATAAATATATGAAACTCATTAAGTTGAGTTTAGTAAATTCATTTAGACTGAATGAATCCAATAGAAAATAGTGATGCCAGAATGAGGGAACCATATGATCCTAACTGGTGCTGCTCTAATCAACTTTAATATGCCCCCATAAAATTTAAAGAAAATCAGCCATAAGGTCACCTGATTTGACATTATAACTTGACACACTAGAAAACTCAAACTCATCACGGTGAGGAGCTTGGAGCTAGCGTGGTGGGCAGTACGGTCATTCCAACAGCAAAACTTGTCTTCCCAAGCTAAACCAATCTTCCTTCCTTAGACTTAAACAACGAAGCCATAGGACATCAAGGTTGCTTGATTATGCAATGTAATTCCTCACATTATCTTTAGGCCTTTGCATAGCTCTTCTATACAATATAAGCCCTAACTCGTCTTAGGATTCTGAGTTTGTCATCCGACACGACCTAAATCCTCTTATCTTCCAGGTTATTTGTGTGATAGTTTCACACGAATGTAAGCCCTACCTAATAAAATTGACAGGATGAAATACTTAAACAGTTTTCCTTAAAATTAAAGCTAAACATTAGGATACCTTGAGAAGTCACTGAGGTTCTTCTCTGGATCCATGACATCCCCTAGTTCTTCCTCCTTTGGACTCTACAATTAAATGTTCTAAAATTAAACCAATCCCCTTTCCAACCTCTACGTCCGATCTCATTGAAATGTCATACCCTTTGAATTTCCTTGAAGATAATGTTTCCTCATTTTTATCGAGAGTCTTATTAGGTGACTTTGGTCATTTAAGATGCAATTAACTATAGGGTCTTGCCCTTATAGGAAGCATGTCCGAACCCAGCTTAATATAAACCATACTTCATTCTTTATGTTAAATAGGGGAGCTTGTCGGCAAATATAAAGGTTTCACAGACCAGACGAATGTCATATATTCTTTAGTTTATTTGATTGAGCCTCATCCTCAAGTCTTGTGTTTATCCTTCGGGATAGATGCAGGGTTTGAGGTACAACGCTTTTTCATTTAAACTATGAAAAATATGGGGTCAGTTTGATTTCATATTTTTCTAAAACTAAATAAATGTAAAATAAAACGTCCTTCCGAAGCGGGTGACGGGATTTCGATTCCGGTGACCGACAGCTTCTTACAGGCATCCACCAAACAAAAATAACGCCGACAGGGTCTTATACCAATCTTAAAAGGTTGAGAATTGAATGTGATGTTCCGTAAAATGGAGTCTTAAAATGGAGTCTTGCTCCTATCACGAAGATGTCTGTAGAGAATTGGATGTCATGGCGGGGGACTTCTACCAATCCCAAAAGGTTTTGAAAAGGAAAATAGTGTTTCAGTATTTGGCTAGCATCTGTGACTAGGTCCAAAATTTTTCAATAAAATCAATTTAGTTATAATAAAATCTAAGTTTTCACTTTTTTATCTTCCCTTTAATTTTGAATTTTTCTAAATTAAATTAAATAAGATGCTTCCAGCTGTATGATCCTAAAATTCACTTAATGATAATTTATTATTGTTTTTGCTCGTTTTGAATTTCAGCGCGCTGATGTTTTCCTGCTTTTGCAGGAAAATGTTGGGTAAGAAGCTGAGCTTTTCTTTTAAAGACAGCTTAAATATTGCACTTAATAAAGAGAAGGCAGCATAAGGTAGCGTTGTTAATTTTAACTGGGACTACGATCAAGTGAATGTAGATTACGAAGGCCTCGTGATGAGTATAGTCAACTGCCAAAAGGCAGAAGGGCTACAACTACTATTAAGAATCACTGCCAAAGAGGAATCTACATTGAAGAGAAAGAAGGAAGAAACATTTTGGATGTGTAGGGCATGATGGAAAGGGTCAGTCACTTGCAATCGATGATTACAACACCAATGGGGGACTTAGTCGGTGCTTCCACAGAGAAGATTCCTGATGCACCACTGAGGAGGATGCAATGTAGAAATGATAACTATCGCAATCACAAAGCCTTAGAGCGAGTGGAAAAAAGAAGTGCCAAGGAAGCGGCTACGATGCTTACTTCGATTCATGAAAAAGAAGTCTATGACCCGAACTTGAAAGAGCCTTCCACCAATCCATTGATCACAGAGGACGAACCAAAGACATTTACAGAGCCTACATCTTCAGGGATCCCAACTGAGCTTTGTGTGGTATGCTCTATGTGTAATGTAGAAATACCATAAAGGATACCATCAACGAGAGCCATCACAGAATGCCCAATGTGTAACATCCTCCATTTGGAGAGATACGGGATGTTTGAAGAATACGCAGTCGCTAGCATGATCTTCAGAAGTGCAGATTGCCCAGAGGCTGAGCCATACATACCACAATTCACAGAGCCTCCACCGTCATGGATTCCACTAAAGCTTGAGACAAAAAAGCAAACCTAACATTTGCAGAGGATTCCTACATCAAAGTTAGAGAGAATGAATAGGGTATGGAAATAAGAGTTTGAGTTTATAAGGAAATCCAGGGAGAATTTGTTAATATCTGAAAGGATTGTAAATACATACTGGAGTATTCTCAGAAAGTGATGAAAGAAAGATTATTGATTGCATTTTTTATTTAAGGGACAAAAGACAAGCTGGTTTATTGATGAAGAAGACATATTCAAAACCACATAAATGGATGAGTGGAAAAGGCAAGATCAATATCTAGTGTGGATGTTATTATAACTTCGTTAAGTACAAACAAGGGAACCCCCGGGAATTCTGAGATATGACGAGGTGGATCTCATGTCGTACCTGATAAAGGTAATGATCAAGAGGATGGTAAGATGGAGTATATTGCCAGTAGATTGCATCTCAAACAACTGCATCATCAACATCTATGAGGAAGGGGATTGCATTCCTCCCCACTTCAATCATTACGACTTTGTCAGACCATTTTGTATAATTTTTTTCATGAGCAAAAGAAACATCATATTCGGGAAAGAGATAGATATTGTTGGACCTCGATAGTTCAAAATGTCAGTTGAAATTCCACTACTAGTTGGTTTAGTGCTGATTTTAAAAGGAAATGGAGCAGACCTAGCAAAAGACTGCATCCCAAGAGTGTCATGCCGCAGAGTCTTAGTCATATTGTGAAGAATGGATGACAACAAGAATCCATACAGATTCCAACCAGAACCAAAATTGGAAGAGTTATGCCCATATGAGCTGTGAGATAGTTGTACCTCTATGTAAATGTGAAAGCACCTTTATCCCAAAGCATGTCTTAGAATTTTAGCTTGATCACAAGCTTACCTCAGGGGATAGACACATGTTAATTTTTGCACTGTGTTAAAGCGAAGAGGATATGATATATGATATTACTGTTTCCACCAATGTATTCAACATGTTGTTTTGGATAGTTTCGACATATGATCAGTTGTATTGCATGTTTGAAGCCAATTAGTAAAGATTATTTTGGATTTTAGCATATATTGTTAACTTGTATACTTTATGTGATTGATGAAAAGCCATATGACCACGTGTTGGTCCAAAATTATAACGAACAAAGAACGATGCAAAAAATCTAATAATGAATGAAAATCAAAAGTCAAAATTAAAGGAAAATAAAAATGAAATTGAATTTGATAATTTTACTAACATAAATGATAAATGTTAAACAATTTTCCCTGATATTTTGCATCTTTCTCGCATCCTGCGTTCTCTGCATGAATTTACACAACACACATTGCACAAATTTCACAATTCTTTACATTTTACTCACAAAGTTTCACATTCTACACAAGATTCCATGAGTTTTCCATATTTTCTACACTTCACAAATCCTTCACAATCTCCAGTGCACTCGGGATCATAGATCTCCATTCTACTTTCTTCTTTATACTTGGGATCGTAAAACACCGTTATAATCCCTCGGGACCGTAGTCCTTCGTCCTACTCCCACCTTTACGCTATGGACCATAGACCTTCGTTCTACTCACTCGAGACCGTAAGCCTTTGTCCTACTCCCATCTACGCACTCAGGATCGTAGATCACCATTCTACTCCTTTGGGACCGTAGGCCACCATCCAACTCCCACCACACCACTAAAGACGGTAGACCTCCGCTATACTCCCTTGAGACCATAGGCCTCCATCCTACTCCCACCTTTACACACAGGATTGTAGACCTCCGTTCTTCTCCCTCGGGACCGTAAGCCTCCCTCCTACTCCAACCTTACTACTCGGGACCGTAGTCCTTCATTATACTCCCTTGGGATTGTAGGCCTCTGTCCTACTCCCACCTCACCACTCAGGACCGTAGACCTCTATTCTACTCCCTCGGGAAAGTAGGCCTCCGTCTCAATCCCACCTTATCACTTAGGATCGTAGACCTTCGTTATACTCCCTTGGGACCATAGGATCTTGTCTTAGTCTCACCCTTGCACTCGGGATTGTAGACCTCTGTTCTACTCCCTCGGAACTGGAGGCCTCCGTCCTACTCCCACCTTACTACTTGTGACTATAGACCTTTGTTCTACTCCCTCTGGACCATAGGCCTCCGTCCTACTCCCACGTCACCACTAGGGACCGTAGACCTCCGTTCTACTCCCTTAGGACCGTAGGCCTCCGTCCTACTCTCACCTTTGCACTCGGGATTATAAACTTCAGTTGTTCTCTCTCAGGACTGTAGGCCTCCATCGTACTCCCACCTTACAACTTCAGATTGTAGAGCTCTGTTCTACTCCCTCAGAACTGGAGGCCTCTGTCCTACTCCCATCATTGCACTCAGGATCATAGACCTCTGTTCTACTCACTTGGAATCGCAGGCCTCAGTCCTACTCCGACATTAGCTCTTAGGATTGTAGACCTCTATTCTACTCCCTTTGGACCATAGGCCTCCATCGTACTCCCACCTTAACACTCAGGATCGTAGACCTCCTTTCTACTCCCTTGGGACCTTAGGCCTCCATCCTACTCCAACCTCTGCACTCGATATTGTAGACCTTTATTCTACTCCCTTAGGACCGTAGGCCTCTGTCCTACTCCCTTCTTGTCACTTATTAGGATGGATGTGAGTCCTCCAGCTTTCCTTCCTAATGTGACACCTTTCGTTACCTCTTCAGTTGTATGTAAGTCCCAGAGCTTTACTTCTCAATGTAACAAATTTGAAATCTTCTTGGGATAGGCATATGCTCTATTCCCTTTTGCTACCTTTTGGGTTGGATGTGAGTCTCAGAGCTTTCCTTATCAATTTAGCTCATCACCCCTTCGGATGGATGTGAGTCCTCAAGCTTTCCTTCTTAATGTGACACATTTTGTTACCTCTTAAGTTTGATCTGCTTCCCCAAGCTTTCCTTCTCAATGTAAAAAATTTGACATCTTCATGGAATAGGCCTCTCTTCTATTCCCTTTCGCTACCTCTTGGGTTGGATGTGAGTCCCGGAGCTTTCATTCCCAATGTAGCTTGTTACCTCTTATGATGGATGCGAGTCCCCAAGCTTTCCTTCCTAATGTGACACCTTTTGTTACCTCTTGAGTTTGATGTGAGTCTCAGAGCTTTCCTTCTCAATGTAACAAATTTGAAATCAGCTTGGGATATACCTTTGTTATATTCCCTTTCTCCACCTCTTTGGTTTGATATGAGTCTCAAAACTTTCCTTCCCAATGTAGCTCTTCACTTCTTAGGATGGATATGAGTCCCCGAGCTTTCCTTCCTAATGTGACACCTTTTGTAACCTCTTCAGTTGGATGTGAGTTCCAGAGCTTTCCTTCTCAATGTAAAAAAAACTTAAAATATCTTTGGGATAGGCCTCCATTATATTCCCTTTTGCTATCCTTTTAGTTTGATATGAGTCCCAAACCTTTTCTTCTCAATAAAGCTAGTCACCACTTAGGATGGATGTGAGCCCCCGAAATTTCCTTCCTAATGTGACACCTTTCATTACCTCTTGAGTTGGATGTGAGTCCCAGAGCTTTCCTTCTCAATGTGGAAAATTTGAAATCTCCTTGGGATAGGCCTTCGTTTTACTTTCTTTCGCTACCTCATGGGTTGGATGTGAGTCCTAGAGCTTTTTTTCCCAATGTAGCTCCTCACCTCTTAGGATGAATGCGAGTCTCCGAGCTTTCCTTCCAAATGTGACACCTTTCGCTACCTCTTGAGTTAGATGTGAGTCCTAGAGTTTTCCTTCTCAATGTAGCAAATTTGAAATCTCCTTGGGATAAGCCTCCGTTCTACTCCCTTTCACTATCGCATGGGTTGGATGTGAGTCCCAGAGCTTTTCTTTCCAATGTAGCTCCTCAGCTCTTAGAATGGATGTGACTCTCTGAGCTTTCCTTCCAAATTTGACACCTTTCTTTACCTCTTGAGTTGGATGTGAGTCAAAAAGCTTTCCTTCTCAATATAACAACTTTGAAATCTTCTTAGGATAGGCCTCCATCCCATTCCCTTTTGTTACCTCTTGGGTTGGGTGTGAGTCTCAAAGCATTCCTTCCTAATGTAGCTCATCACCTCTTAGAATGGATGTGAGTCCACTAGCTTCCCTTTCGAATTTGACACCTTTCGTTACTTCTTGAGTTAGATGTGAGTCTCAGGGCTTTCCTTCTCAATGTAATAAATTTAAAATATTCTTGGGATAGGCCTCCATCTTATTCCCTTTCATTACCTCTTGAGTCGGATGTGAGTCCTAGAACTTTCCTTCTTAATGTATCAAATTTGAAATCTTCTTGGGATAGGTGTCCATCCTTCTCCCTTTTGCTACCTCTTAGGTTGGATGTGAGTCTGAGAGCTTTCCTTCTTAATGTAGCTCGTCACCTCTTAGAATTGATGTGTTTCCCCAAGATTTCCTTCCTAATGTGACACCTTTTGTTCCCTCTTGATTTGGATGTGAGTCCCCAAGCTTTCCTTCCCAATGTACCACCTATTTTCCTCGATCATTCTTTTCAAACTTGAGGTAAGTCCCTGTGCTTTTCATTTTGACTCGAACTTTTCATACATCCATAATTTTTAGATTTTCCTTAAAATCAAAATTGAATTAATTTTAATTAAAATTAAAATATTTTGTTTAAAATTGAATTGAATCTTCATCGCGACTGTCGGTATCCTAGATGGTTATCTCGGAAACATACCTTCCGAGCTATAGCTGGAGTCCCTATCTGCTCCCGAGCGGAAGCCTTTTTCATCTTCTCTCTTCTCTACTCTGAGCATGTTTACTCGGGTAGTTATGTTGGTTTTTTGATCTCTTTGGTCAATTCCAATATGTGAGGGTGTTTTCTCGGCACACCACACATATTGGGAGTCCATTTGTTGACCTCACTTTTGGTTGAGGTATAGTCTCTTTCTTAGAAGGCTAGGATCTTGCCATAGGACTTTCCTATTGACTATTCCAAGAATACTAGTAAAGGAACCCTCACCATTAGAAATTTTAAAACTCTACATTGCTCATCTTGAAGTTCCACATGTTGGTTCTAACCTCTATCACTTAGTAGGTGGCGGGG
>JXCR01140507.1:11827-23457 GCA_002079205.1 Phalaenopsis hybrid cultivar
GAATCATTCAAATTTTAGTTAGAATAACAATTCTTCTACAAATCAACAATGGGCAAACAGCCCAGTGAACCCATTAGGAAATTCATCCAACCAAGGAAATGTTAACTATAGACCTTCTTATCCTCCAGGATTTAACAGTAATACTCAAATTAAGGAGAAGAAGTTGTCTATGGAAGAGCTGATATTAAACATGGGTCAACAATTACAGAATCAAGGAAATCAATTACAAATTCAAGGAAATCAATTACAAAATCAAGGAATTGCTATTAAGAATATTGAAAACCAATTAGGGCATATTGCTACTGCGCTTAGTAACCGAACATTAGGAACATTTTCTAGTACTGTGGAAATAAATCCTAAAGATCAAGGAAAAGAACAAATCAAAGCGATACAATTACGAAGTGGAAAATAATTGGAAACAAGGGTGAAAAAAGAAACAGAAATTGAAAAAGAGAGAGTGGATACCGAAAAAGAAAAGAATCATGAATACCCAGATTTAGAGTATCCATTTACACCAATGAAAATTACTGTGGAGAAACCTCCACCACCATTTCCTCAAAGATTGAAGCAACACAAACAGAATAAATAATTTTCCAAATTTTTAGAAATTCTTAAGAAATTAACAGTAAACATTCCCTTCGTAGAAGCTTTAGAGCAAATGCCCAATTATGTGAAATTTATGAAAGATATTCTGAACAAGAAAAGGAAGTTCACGGATAATGAAACTGTTGCACTTAGCGAAAAGTGTAGTGCAATTATTCAGAAAAAAGCTTCCTGAAAAATTAAAAGATCCTGGCACTTTCACTATACCGTGTGCGATAGGTGACAAATTTAATGGACGAGCTTTATGTGATTTGGGAGTCAGCATTAATCTTATGCCTCTATCAATTTTCAAAAGATTAGGATTNAATTAGATAAATATCCATTCTAAATGAACCATGGATTAATGTATTGTGAAGATATGGTATATCCTAGTTCCAAGTCAACACCTAGAGTTGACCCTAAAGCCAAGTAATCCTATAGGGACTTTTTAGTCAAGTCAACACCCAGGGTCAACCCTAAAGCCAAGTAATCCTATAGGGATTCTTCTTGAATTCCCTTTAGGGTCAATTCTAAAGCCAAGTAATCCTATAGGGACTCTTCTTGAATTCTCTTATAATGATCCAAGGTCAACCCTAAAGCCAAGTAATCCTATAGGGATTCTTCTTAAATTCTCTTATAATGTGACCCTAAAGCCAAGTAATTCTATAGGGATTTTTCTTGAATTCTCTTATAATGATCTTATCACCCTAGTTCCAAGTCAACACCCAGGGTCAACCTTAAAGCCAAGTAATCCTATAGGGATTCTTCTTGAATTCTCTTATAATGATCTTACCTACTAATGTTAGAGTTAAGATCAATAGACTCTTCTTGAATTCTCTTATAATGATCTTACCTACTAAATGCTAGGGTTAAGATCAATATGCTATAGGGATTTTTCTTGAATTCTCTTATAATGATCTTATCGACTAAATGTTGGAGGTTAAGATCAATATGTGGCAGTTCAAGTTGTGTAAAGAGAAGAGTTTTGAGTTTCTAATGGTGAGGGTACCTTTTCTAGTTTTGGAACTCCAAGTTGAGTAAAGAGAAGAGTTTTGAATTTCTAATGGTGGGGGTACCTTTTCTAGTTTTCTGGACGCTGAGTAAAGAGAAGAGTTTTGAATTTCTAATGGTGAGGGTACCTTTTCTAGTTTTCTAAGACGTAGAAAGAAGAGTTTTGAATTTCTAATGGTGGGGGTACCTTTTCTAATTTTCTAAGATTAGTCAATAGGAAAGTCCTATGGCTAGACCTAGGCTACTAAATCCGTATGTAGACTTTCAAGTTGAGTAAATAGGAGAGTTTTGAGTTTCTAATGATGGGGGTACTAAATTTTCTAAGACTAGTCAATAGGAAAGTCCTATGGCTAGACCTAGGCTACTAAAGAAGTTTTGTAGACCTCAACCAAAAGTGAGGTCAACATTGTTCAAGTTGTGTAAAGAGAAGAGTTTTGAGTTTCTAATGGTGAGGGTACCTTTTCTAGTTTTGGAACTCCAAGTTGAGTAAAGAGAAGAGTTTTGAATTTCTAATGGTGGGGGTACCTTTTCTAGTTTTCTGGACGCTGAGTAAAGAGAAGAGTTTTGAATTTCTAATGGTGAGGGTACCTTTTCTAGTTTTCTAAGACGTAGAAAGAAGAGTTTTGAATTTCTAATGGTGGGGGTACCTTTTCTAATTTTCTAAGATTAGTCAAAGTTTTGAATTTCTAATGCTGAGGAGTACCTTTTCTAATTTTCTAAGACTAGTCAATAGGAAAGTCCTATGGCTAGACCTAGGCTACAATACCTTTTCTAATTTTCTAAGATTAGTCAATAGGAAAGTCCTATGGCTAGACCTAGGCTACTAAACTTCTAATTTTCTAAGACTAGTCAATAGGAAAGTCCACCTACTAAGTGCTAGAGGTTAAGATCAATATGTGGAACTTCAAGTTGAGTAAAGAGAAGAGTCTGCTAAATGCTAGAGGTTAAGATCATTATGTGGAATTTCAAGTTGAGTAAAAAGAAAAGTTTTGGTTTTCTAATGGTGGGGTACCTCTTCTAGTTTTCTAAGACTAGTCAATAGGAAAGTTCTATGGGCTAGAGGTTAGGACCAATATGTGGAACTTCAAGTTGAGTAAAGAGAAGAGTTTTGAGTTTAGAGGTTAAGATCAATATGTGGAGTTTCAAGTTGAGTAAAAAGAAGAGTTTTGAATTTCTACTTACCTACTAAGTGCTGGAGGTTAGGACCAATATGTGGAACTTCAAGTTGAGTAAAGAGAAGAGTTTTGAGTTTCTAATTCATAATGATCTTACCTACCAAATGCTAAAGGTTAAGATCAGTATGTAGACTTTCAAGTTGAGTAAATAGGAGAGTTTTGAGTTTCTAATGTTGAGGGTACCCTTTCTAATTTTCTAAGACTAGTCTATAGGAAAATCTTATGGCTAGACCTAGGCGAGTACCTTTTCTAATTTTCTAAGACTAGTCAATAGGAAAGTCCTATGGCTAGACCTAGGCTACAAAAGTTTCTAGACCTCAACCAAAAGTGAGGTCAACAAATGGACCCCCAATAGGTGTGGAGCTAGACCTAGGCTACTAAAGAAATTTCTAGACCCAACAAAAGTGAGGACAACACCAGGCAAAGCAAAAATCGATTTAATTTTCATCATGCTAGATAAGATTATGTTGAGATTCTCCTATCACCTGATAGAGCCGTGTACAAACTATGAAGCAGAATATGAAGCATTAATCACTGGATTGTAATTAGCAATCTCGATGGATATGACAGACGTTGTCGTCTATGGTGACTCACAACTCATCATCCAACAAATTGTCAGACAATTCAAGATTTCAAAACCAAGGCTAGCAGAATACCACCGGTACACAATAAAGCTGCTTGAATAGATTCCCAATGTGACTCTATACCGGGTTCCTCGAGGAGACAATGCCCATGTCAATGCTCTCACAAAACTTGCTAAAGAAATGGCATGTCCACCGAAAGATTTCATCGACATTACAGTGCAAGGACGACGAGTTTCATTTCAAATTGACCTCTACAATTTACACAAAGTGGAAAAAGAAGAAGGAATGATGATTGTAGTTGACATCAACAAAGACTGACACAAGCTATTAATATAATATTTGTAAACTGGAAAGCTTCCAGAAAATAAGTCTAGGGCATATCACATCACGAGAAGGGCTCTTTCATATGCTCTAGTGGGCAATATCTTCTACAGATGATCATTCAATTAAATATGGTTGCGATGCTGAGTAGACCCAAAGCACAGAATATTATCAAAGATGTCCATGTCGGGTTGTGTGGCGCTCACTAGTCAGGGCTGAAGATGAAAATGAAGATCAAGAGACTTGAATATTATTTATCAGCAATGATATTTGACTACATGGATATAGTTAGAAGGTGTCACCTTTGCGAAGTGCATGGGGTTGTCTTACACCAACCTCCGAATGTGCTACACCCAACTGTTGCCTCATCGCCATTGGAGTATTAAGGAGCAGACATAATAGGTCTGATAGACCCCCCATCTTTTAAGGGACATAGATTCATTCTTTCTGCTACGGATTACTTCTTTAAGTGGGTAGAGCAAGTGTCATTACGAAAGGTTACAACACAGCATGTTCTGTAATTTTTTAAGAGCCAAATCATCTACCATTTTGGTGCACTGCGCAGAGTGATTTATGACAATGGAACACCCTTCAAAAGCACAAAGATTAACAACTTTTTCAAATGACATGGGATAAACTGGAGATATTCTAAAATTTACTATCACATAGTAAATGAACTGGCCAAGGCCTTCAATAAGACAGTCGTGCAAATCTTAAAGAAGACATTGGATGAAAATAAAAGAGACTAGCATAATAAACTTTAAGAAGCTTTGTGGGTCTACTAGACAATGTTCAGAACTCCCGCTCAATGTACACCCAACGCACTTGTGTGCGGGTCCAAGATCGTACTGCCGCTAGATGTTTAGCCACCTTGTCTCAGAGTCATCATCGCCAACCAAATCTCAACTGAAGAAAGTGCAAAACTTAGACTCGAAGAATTGGAGAGACTCAAGGAAAAATAACTAGAAGCACAACAACATTTGAAGCTCTAACAAGCAAGGATGGTACAAGTTCATGACAAATTTGTCCGCTAGAGGGCGTTCAAAGTTAGTGACCTCGTTCTCATTCTCAAAAGACTTATTCTTTCACACACTAAAATAAGTGGAAAGTTTGAACTAACTTGGGAGGGACCATTCGTCATAGAGGAAGTGCACTCAGGGGGATCTTACCATCTGGTAGGTTTTCGAGGCGAAAGACCTATGTTCCCAGTCAATGGTCGTTATTTGAAGACATATTACTCGACGTGACGCCGCTTAAAATCAACTTTTTGAAATTTTGACTATTCTGGGGTTATTTATTTGGCCAAGCGTCTGTGACTGGGTTCAAAATTTTGGAATAAAATTAACCTCAATAAAATGAAAATTTTTTAGTTTGCTCACTTTAATTTTCTCATTTTGTCTCTAATTTTGAAATTTCATTAAATTAAATTAAATTACTGTTGACCTCACTTTTGGTTAAGGTCTAGTCTTTCCTCTTTAGTAGCCTAGGGTCTAGCCATAGGACTTTCTTGTTGACTATTCCTAGATGACTAGAAAAGGAACCCTCACCATTAGAAACTCTAAACCATTCTTTGCTCAACCTGAAGTTCTACATATTAGTCCTAACCTATAGCACTTAGTAGGTGAGGTCAATATGGGGGAGCTCAAGGTGAATCCCCATAGGATTGTCTAACCTTAAAATTGACTCTAGATGTTGATCTGGAGCTAGTTCACTCACTTCCCATGTTGGATTGTCTAATTTTCACTCACTCATTCAAAACCCTAAACCCAAACTTCTTGACTTTGACCCATTGATCTTTGGGAGACTCGTGTAGATTGTTCCCTAAACCCACTAGCTTTAGGCTAGGATTTGGCTAAAACTATTACATAGAGGACCCGAATGGGGATTCCATTGGTCCATGGCTCATATAGGGTGGTTGGCACCCAAATTTCACCAAAATATCCAACTTGGCCTTTTGCCCCAAATCTACCCAAATTATCTAAACACCTACAAAACCCTAAATTTGGCCAAAATTCCCAATTTCACCCAAAATACCCAAATTCAATCAAAAATCATTTCAAACCAATTCAAACTACCCTAATTGCTCAAAACCACCCAAAACTACCAAAATACCCATCATTTGGCCAAAATTACAAAAATACCCTTGATGGCCCAAACTTTCCCAAAACCTTCAAAATCATTTCAAATTTCTCTAAAACCAATTTGAACCCTGCCATTGAGCCTAATTTGACTAATTTTGACCAAAAGCCCCAAATTGTCCTTAAGGACCAAATCTCCTCAAATTCATCTCAAATGTCAATAAATTTTGATCCCAATTTCTCCCGATTTCAATTCCAACTCAAATTAATCATGGCCAAACTCAATTCAAACCAAATCCAAGCCCAATTGACCCACAATTGAGTCTAATTTCAACTCTAATCAAAAGACCCCAATTTGGCCTAAAACCAAAATCCCATTCAATTGACCCCCAAATCTTTCCAATTGACTCAATTGTGCATCATAAACTCTTTGAAACATTCTCACACATCAAATTAAACCTTAAATTATCCTTGGTCAAGCCTCAACTTCACCTTAAATCAACTTGGACCAAAACCCCTAATTTTCCTCAATTTTGCTGTCTCTAAATGTCACATAATTAAATGCCCAAACCCCAAAATTGACAGCTAATTGATGTTGAGATCTCTTCATGATATTTCCCTAGACCATTTTCAACCATCAATTTAGAATTAACCTAACTCTAGCTCAACCTAAGCCCAAGTCTAACCAACATCCCCAAATTCACTAAATGGAAAAATCCTCCAAATTGAACCTCCAAATCAATTCAAAATCATCCCAAATCTTTTCTAAATTCTTTATCAAAATCATCTACACCAAATTGATCAATAAATTGGGCTTAATGTCATGGCTAGCCAAACCTAAACCCAACTTCAAGCCAATTTGATTCAAATTGAACCCATGCACCAAAATTGACTAAGCCATGCCCAAGTGACCAAATTAATGACACCACACCCACCAAGTACACCTTAGTGACTAGCCTAGACCCACCTAAACCAGATAAGGTGGGTTATGGACCAATGGTTCCCTAAATTAAGGGATTTCATCCCATTTTTTGGTCTAAGCTAAAATATCTCCACCATCATGCCAAACCATTAAGGGTTAACAATAATTAACACTACCTGTGGCTCACCTGACTTCTGTGGCCACCACTCGTGGCCCTGCCAGCTAGCCTACTGGCCAGAAAACACCAAAATCGAGATCCACCTTTATCAAATTCAAACCCAATTACACCCATCTAAGCTGGCCAGCTCCAATTAGGTTAGGCACATTTCAGCCCTCTACACAAGCAATTAATTGAACCCAAATTGAAGCTGTGAGCTCCACCTCAAGTCCCTCTATTTAAACCACCTTCTCCATGTAAAAATGAGATCTAACCATTATCCTTGGGGAAACTCTGCCAAAATTTCACTAGAGACTCTTGAAGCCTTTTTCAGCTCAAGCCAACCATTTTCCCTCTCTGTTTTCCCCTGTGAGAGTTCAATTTTGAGCTCAAAATTAGGGTGAAACCAGGATACATTTCTCCATAAACCCATAGTGAACCAAACACCAATTAATTGTGCACACACCATCTCCACAGTGAGAGAAGTTGATTCCCCATAAAAGCCCCTCTCAAACAACCACTAACCTAGCTCCAGACCAACACCTGAAATCGAGCTTGCTCAAAAACATAGCTAGATAATTCATGAGGGTGTGAGACTTCATGTGGAGGTTTGTTGAACCCAATCAAAGCTACCACAAACATCTAATTGAGGCATCCCCTATCAGACAAAGGTATTGAGCTCTAACCCTAGCTCAAGCTTCTTTTGATTCTCCATGTGCAATGGCTTGATTTCATGCTTGATAAATTGTATATATATGTTTGTCTTAAGTAGATGAAGGTTTAAAAACAAACCTCATGCAATTTGATTGAGTATATGTAAAGATTTTAAGGTTTTAATGTGAACGGTTCTCGAGGTCGATCATTTGGGGATGATAACAGGGATCCGTCTGATCAAGCATTTATTTCATCAACGGAGGAGATCAAACCGGACTAACCTTTGGTGCAAAAAGACAAGCTGTGCAACATCTGAGGTGGATGGTGGTGTCAAATGGCAGAGCACTGCGTGTGAGTTTGAAGCTGTCGTAGGATGAGGTGGCGCCGCGTGTTTAAGTAAGAAAATATGAATTTTCTAATTTATTTTTAATGCATGCTCTTCAAAAATCCATATCTTTTTCTAGAAAAATCATTAAAAGAAAAAAAATACCCTCTTGCTCAGTGAACAGAGGAGAAGAATGTGAACAAAAAATAAAAACTATTTTCTAAGTGTATGATTTTTAATTAATTAAATACTATCTAAGGTATTTTAATTCATTATGATTAAATACTTATCACCATAGCTTGAAATTTTTAGGGATGGCTCCTCATGAAAAAGGGCATCCTCTATGTTTTTTTCTAAAGTCAAGGAGCACCTCTGTGCTTCTAATCCTAATTTTCAATCCTAAGTGGCTATTTTGACTTTATTTAATCATATAAATTAAAATATCCTTCAATAAAGTATGGGATCAATTTTCTAAGATTTCCTACGGTCAGAGGAGCTTAGGAAAAATAATGTGATGATTTGAATATTTTTTTATCTTTCTATTATTAACTAATATTTTTACCTTGTATTAATTTGTTTAAATTAAATAAAAAGTAAATTTTGATAAAATCAATTCCACATTGTTCATAAAAAATATTTCAACTCACTGTAAAAATTTCAAATTTATTTAAGTTGATTTGGCCATTAAAGTAGATTTTGTAAGTAAAAATGGTATTTTTGCACAAAATTAATTAAATTAAATTAAATAAGCTTAGAAATATTATAAAAAATGGTTTTCTAAGTTTCTTGTGACTAGGGACAATTATACAAAATAAAAACTATTTTTTGTGAAAATATTTTATTTTTAAAGTATATTTTGAAATTAAAATAATTAAAATAATAAAAATTTTCAAAAATACGAAAACTAGTTCAAAATATGTGTAATTGTTCCCTGATCACTTGGGACCCCTTAAAATATTTTTCCTATTTTTTCTAAATTAAAAATAAATTTCTAAAGGCCTAAAATGTATTTTCTTTATTTCCCCATTAAAATAATTACAATAAATTAAAAATAATTCATAAAAATATAAAATTTGTTCCTTTGAGTTTTTTTGAACTTATGAGGGTTTAATAAAATTGAAATGTGATTTTTGAAGATTAAAACATATATTTTTATTTAAATAATCATTAAAAATGACCTTTAAGTAATTATAATAATTACAATATTATTCAAAGAAATCATGAAATTTTGTCTAAGTATTCTTCTCACCTAGGAAAACCTCCCATAAATTAAAACTTTATTTCGATTAGTTAAATAAATTAACATTGAAAAATCTTATTTATGGGTTAAAGTAATTATTTTAAATTAAATCAAATTTTGAAAAATCATACTTTCCTTCCTGATATTTTAATTAATCCATGGATAAGATACCCAAACATTTTCAAGGTCATTTGAGTTTTGCTTGAAGAATTATAAGATGAAGAGCCCCAAGGGCAGGGTAGTACCGTTAGGCTTTGGTGCCTTATTCAAAATTTAGGATTAACCATTAGGGATGGGTAACTTTGATTCTTAATAAATATATTGGATGATTGAAATGCAATGGGTTAAAGGTAGAAACCAACTTGCCGCCTTTGCATAATAAGAATAAAATGGTAATTTCTAGAATTAATCTTTGGAAGTTAAACAAAAATTAAATTATTCTTAAGTGATTGGCTTAAGCTAGGAAGATGATAATTCACTTATCTTACACTTAAAATTGAGGATAATGTGATCTTTCTATAATAATATATGTCACTTAAACCAAAATTTTAACCACCACCTTTTCCCCTTCTATGATTGTTAATGGGTTAATGGTGACATAGGCTTGATGTCTAAATTCAATTGATTAGATCTAGAAGATAATATAATTTTGGATTAACACCTCTTAAGCACTCCAAGCCCATTTGTGATGAGCACCAAATCATTAATGACTTAAACTTACCTTAAGGGCATTCATCCATATAATCTTTAAAGTAAAGTATCAAATTGATTAAGTATCATATCCTTAGGTTAATTGAATTGTCAAGCTTCATTGGGCAATGGGCTAGTCACACTCTAACCTTAGATGATTAATGGAATAATATGATGAAGTTCTAAATGAACTTGAAATAATTTTAGAGATCCTTGAAGTAGTTCAGGGTCATTTCCTCAAACACTTTAAATCTTTTGGATATTTTGAAGGGAAAATTGAACTTGTCATATTTTGATCTAAAATTATCCACTAAGGTCTTCCGAGACTCGATAAAGTCATAACTTGGGGTTTGTTAGCTATATCTTCATCTACTCCTGTAATTTAAATTCTTTGCAAGATTATATATATATATATATATATATCTATATATATTGCCAAAGTCAACCTATCAGGTGCAAGAACGAGAAGAATCGACAAGTATGCTTTTAAGTTATTACATTTACCTTTCTGTACTTCTTGTCTCAAACTTGTATGTTAAACAACGATGTCACCCTGCATGCCAAAACCAAAACTGTTAGGATAGCCTCACAACCAAAACCAAAATTAAAAAAATAATAATAATAAAATTAAACATGATAAAATTCATCGCCACAAAATTCAAAATTTAATCACAAACATCACAAAATAAAATAAAAAAATCAACTAAATTAAAATGTCTCTATCGGATGATTGGGAATCCCTCGGAGGAGGTAACCTATGGTTCCTAACGAGACTTCCCACGGTTTAAATGAAAGTATCAAACTCATTAAGTTGAATTAGTAAATTCATTTCAACTAAGTGAATTCGATAGAAAATAGTGGTGCTGGAACGAAGGAACCGTAGGATCCTAACCGGTGTCACTCTAATCAATTTTAACATCCCCCATAATATTTAAATAATTATAAACAATCAGAAGCATTTGATTTAACATCATGACTTGACACACTAGAAAACTTAAACTCGTCATGACGAGGAGCTTGCAGATAGCATTGTGGGCAGCACGACCATCTTCAATAGTAAAACATATATACATCAGCTAAACCATTCTTTCTTTAGAATTACACAACCAAGCCATATGACTTTGAGGTTGTCTTCCTAGTGTGACATAAATCCTCAACTTATTTTAGGCCTTGTATGGCTCTACTATACAATATAAGCCCTAACTCATTTTAGGATTCCAAGGTTGTCGTGCATTACGACCTAAACCATTACATCTTCCAAGCTAGTTGTGTGATCGTTTCACATGAATTTAAGGCCTAATTAATATAAATGGCAGGATGGAACATTTAAAAATTTCTCCTCCTAATTGAAGCCAAACCATAGGATAGCTTGGGAAGTCACTGAGACTCTTCTCTAGATTTTCCCTTGTCTCTCCTCCTTTGAATCTTATAATATGTGTTCCAAATTTGAGTCATTCCCCTTTCACACCTCTTTGTCCGATCTCTTTGAAAAGTCCTAATCCTTTGACCTCTTTGAAGATAATATCCCCTGATTTTTATCGAGAGTTTTCTTAAGTGACTTCGGTCATCTAAGATATAGTTAACTATAAGGGCTTGCCTTTATAGGAAATTTTTTCAAACCAAGCTTAATATAAACCCTATTTAATTTTTTTGTATTAAATCGTGAAACTTGTCAGCTTATAAATAAAAAAATTTTCACTGACAAAACAGATGTCATTTGTTTCTTAGTTTATTTTGATTGAGCCTCACTCTTAAGTCTTGTGTTTATCTTTCGGGAAAGATACATGGTTTGAGGTGTAGTGCTCTTTCATTTAAACTATGGAAAATATGAAATAATTTTGATTTCATATTTTTCTAAACTTATATATATATATATATATATATATATATA
>JXCR01140507.1:23669-36451 GCA_002079205.1 Phalaenopsis hybrid cultivar
TGAAGAGGGCGACAGGATTTTGATTTCGGCGACCGACAACTTCCAACGGGCAACCCCCCCTAAAGTTTGTGCCGACAGCTTCTGGTGAATCCGCTGGGGAAGGTTTATCTCTCCATATTAATCAAGTAATGTTATCTTCATATATCGGTAATGTGTCCATGTCCCTTACAGACGAAATTATCTTCCTTCTGTTGACATACTTCACCTATTTCTGACTTGGGGAAGTACGGTCAACTCCTTGAGACTTCAGGACAGTCTGTTCAATCACCTTTGAACAGAGAGGTTCAGGAGTTCATTAGAACTTTTAATCTTTAAGTGGGGTTGGACCTAAATATGTGTGTTGGTGGATTAGTTCCGCTCGGGCATTGTGTGTTGTAAAGTTGGTCTCGCACTAGGTCCTAAACTTTAGTTTCCCTTTTGACTTTGATTTGCTATTTTGCAAATTAAATCAAATTGTATCATGTTGTGCTTGCTCCTTAAATTTTCTTATATTAATTAAATCTTTCTACTTTCAAACTATTTTTACTAAAGTTTAAAATCTTAACAAACTAAATAAAGGCTTACTCAGTCTACAGATTGACTTCTGTTAATTTTAGTGCTCGCATTAAAATTGAGAGGTATTGCCAAAATAACTAACCCAGAGCATTCTTTTCGAAGTTGCTGCAATGGCATTCCCAACGCTCACTTTTTTGTGCAACCTGCCGACGAGCCATTATGCATGTAATGTCTCCCCCAACATCAAGTTTGGATTTGAGTTTGAAGATCTCAAGGTCATCCTCGAGAAAGCTCCGTTCGTCATAATGAAAGTTGCTGCCCCTGAAGCTCAGGAACCGTCTACCGAGTTCAACTCAAAATGTCCTAAGAATTTCCTTTTTTTTACAAGAAGGTAAAAACTACTCCCATAATGACACATGCTAAGTCTGTTGCTCCCATTTTTGCTAAGAGAAAAGAGGTTACGATCGTCGAAGACCTGACTGAAGGATTGGTTGTTTGGTCGTAAGTATTTGAAATTGGATCGAGTTTGAGGACTTCACCGTTAATCCAAAATCAAATAAGGAACCATGGCCAAAAGATTTGAAAGGCTACTAAAGCCCAAATTTCTGAGCAAATGTCTATCGATGAAATTCCTCATCAGGATGAACTGAGTTTGTTGGAGACCTATCCGCTTCTGTGTGGGAGTAGGTTTCATCCCTTAATGAACACTTATGGCTATGAGAGTATACAGAAGAGTGTTGCTACCATATCATCACCTCATGGACATGGTTGGGAGAGGAAGAAGCCCACTCCTATCACCCGAGTCAATACATTATTCCAGAGACTAGCTGCCAAGGGAAGTTGTTCCGTCAGTGAATTACTTAAATGAGTAGGATGTGTGGTATCCCCTAACATGAAGAGAGAAATTCTAAGAGATGTTAAATCTGCTTGACAGTCTTAGAAGTCAACCGAATTTTTGCCAGCATGCATTCCCATCAGATTTTATTTGGGAAGTTAAGCTGATACGAACATTACCACAATCAATTCTACTATTGTTGTTGCTCTGATACCCACAGGCCGTCGACCAGTTAAGTCACGTTTGGGTTTGAGAATTATGTTAATGACCCGTCATGAAGTTCCAAAGGAATAGATGAGCAAGTTACCTTGTACCATATCCAGTCTGCACCATGGGGAGCATACATCTCTTCTACATACCAATGTTGAGACACCTCGTCTCAAGACATCTTTACCAAAGAAAAGGTATGGGTACCTAAGGTTGTCATACTGATACGGTTCAGTGAGCCCGTGGGGCAAGAACATGGAATGAAGCAAGGGTCCAAAATATCTGACATTGCCGTAATTATTATCAGCGAGATGGATGTGCAAGTAGAGGATGTTCAGCAGAGTCCTCCAGATCTTAAGATGATATAAGAATCAGTAATTGAAGAAAAGACCGAGAATCACAGGATTGAGATTTCTGAGTTTAAGTTCGTATGTAGCATATATCCTGAATAGGGGCAGGTAACAGGAAGTAAGACCGGGCATCTAAAACAAATTTTCAAGGGCCCCAAAGTCCAATAAAATCCACCTATATATATTTCAAGTAGGGGAACAACAGGGAAGCATAAAAAATAAAGCCTCCCAAAGATATAATTTTTCAAAAGCTTCAATATCAAATCAGTTCAGCAAGGAAACCATAGCCTATAGGGCTAAAACATCTCAGAAATCCTTTATGTAAAGCCTAGGTAGTAAAAAAAACCACCAGCTAATACGAAAAAAGAAAATGCCCAAATAATTCCTCTCAGGTGAAGCAGCAGAAGAAATAACCAAGTTAACATAGATGAACCATCACACAGCAGGTTTTGGGTAGAGCAATAAGAAAACCTTCAAGTTAATAATAAAAGGTGCCTAAATAGGTGTTGTCAAGTAAAGTAGTAGGAGAAATAACAAAATTAACATTGGATAACCCTCACATAGTAGGTTTTGGGTAGAGCAAGAAGGAAACCACCAAGTTGAGAACAAAAAGTGGCCAAATAGGTGTTCTCGAGTGAAGTAGAAGAAGAAATAACCAAATTAACATAAAACAACCCTCACATAGCAGGTTTTAGGTAGAGCAATAAGGAAACCACCAATTTGACAACAAAAAGTGGCCAAATAGGTGTTCTCAAGTGAAGCAGCAGAAGATTCATCCCTTAAAAGGAAACTCTAAAGATGTTGTTTCAAATTTTATGGATAACCACCTCTTCTCCTTTTTTTATCTCAACAAAAATATTCACAATGGAATGCAATGAGAAATTCAAGAATCATAACTTCTCATCTATGTACAATCAATAGAAAAGGTGATGAAGACAATCTTCTCTAAACATTACCAATAACAGAAATAATATATCGAGCTCATAAGAATCAAATTAATTCCATTTGATTAAACCAAATCTATTCTCAGGCCAAAATAAACCAGGGCCTTTGATTTTTTCTTCAAGAATCAAAATGAATCCCATGCACTAGTTATTTTAAATGCCCTATACACAGGAGAAATGTAGGATAATTGTTAAGAAATAAAACTCGCATATCCACTAACCATAAATCAAAGGAAGATGTATTAAACTCCTGCTTATAATACTTCAAATCTCAATCATTAAGGATATGACAGACTATTTTTCTCATAGAAATGATCAAACCAAAAAGAGAATGTAAACATCTAATTCATTTTTTAGTCAAATCACCATCATCTTTTTGCAAATAATAAACACAAACAATAAGAACTCTTTACGGTTTGATTAGAAATAGAAGAGAATAGAGATTTCTTCAATGAAGCATTCCATTAACAAGAAGAGAATGGAAACTTACTCTAAGAGGATATAAAGAAAGTTTCAGAAGCAAACAGAAGCATAAGAGCATAAAACTAGATAAATTGTGCCACAAACTTATCAATCCAAACTTTTATACAAATAAAAGACTTTCAAAGAAATGAAACCAAAACCCTTCTTGATTATAGGTAAAGTAATGAGGAGAATCTTGACCTCCAAATGTTTCCAGAAAGTGTAAGAAAGTTTAGAAGCAATAAGCAAAAAACAATCTTCAGATCTCATGAATGAAAGAAGCTAATCCAGAAAGAAATTGCTAGCCAACCAAACTTCTTCCTTAGTATACAAATAAAAAAAAATCCAACCTCGTAACTCTCTTTGAATAGCTTTCAAAGAGCGCAATGAAAACCTCAAGCCAGAAAAATCCTCAAATTGTCCAGACGAAAAATGCTAACCCCTCATCTTTTCCCAGAGGGGGTGTTTATAGCCAACGAGAGGGCAAGGAGAGGTACTTGCTAATGAGGCCTATGCATTTGCGCGGGAAAAATTTTGTTAGAAAAGTGTTTCCGACAAAGCAACTGGCGGCGAAAGCCGGTTAAGACTGGCGAGGAAAGAGATGACCGGAGAACCGGAAGATGCTTTGAGATCCGGTCAAGAGAAGAGGAAGCTTCGAGAGTCGAAAAAGGGGCAGGGGTGGTGGGGAACTCACCGAATGGGGAAACGAGGGTAAAGGAAGCTTTCTTATTTATTTATTTAATTAATTGAATTTACAAAAAAAAAGTATTTTATTCAAAAAAAATTAGCAATTTATGCACAACTTATCCCAACTCAGAACCCTATCAAGATATATGTCCTTCTCGGCTAAAATCAATGTCCTGGAAACAATGACGTAGTCCGTTTCATCATCCAAGGTTTCCTGGAAAAGTTCATCGAATATCGTACCAATTTAACTTTAATTAGTGCGTATTGCAACAAAAGAAGTTATTTTGGTCCAATCAAAGACATTTAGCGAGTATATCATTGACCGATCCTCACATGAGCGACAATCAAAATCAAGTAAACTACTCGCGGCACAAAGTCAAACATCGCACACATCATGGGGTTCACCTATATCCTTCAAATTTATATAGGAGTTCAATTTGAGGTTCAATATGTCGACTTTTCAATCGACTCAATCGAATGTTAAGGATCTGAAACAGTCCATATGAAACTTCAAAGAGCGAAGAAATGGCTCAAATTTTTAAATATTGTAGGTCCCGATCTAGTCCTCTAGGAGAGTCAAATAGGAAACCCTAAGGCTAGATTTTAGGCTCTAGGAAGATGGAAAGAGAGAAAGACCTCAAAATGAGGTCAATAAGGACTCAAAAATATTATTACTATTTCTTATAAACACTTATTAAATAAAATAGCAATACATAATATATGGGTTGCCTCCCACAAAACGCTTGATTTAACGTCTTCAGCTTGACATACCATTGATGTGTCCTTCATAATAATGTTTTAATTGATGCCCATTAACTTTAGACATCTTTCCAGTTTTAGGATTTTTAATAACAATAGTTCCATAATGATATACTTTAATCACTTTAAATGGTCCTAACCATCTAGATTTTCTTGAAAATAATCCCAATCTTGTATTATATAATAAAACTTCTTGTCCAGCTTCAAACTTCTTTTTAATAATCTTTCGATCATGTCATATTTTCATTTTCTCTTTATAAATTTTTGCATTATCATAGCTCTAATCTCCTCAAGTTCATTGAGTTCCAATAATTTTTCTCACCAGCATCTTTTAGATTAAAATTAAATTCTTTAATAGCCCAAAATGCTTGCTCCAATTTTACTGCTAAGTGGCATGTTTTTTCCAAAAATACGGCTATATGGGGACATTCCAATAGGAGTTTTATAAGAGGTTCTATATACCCATAATACAATATCTAATCTAACAGACCAATCCAATTTATAAGGGTTTACAGCTTTTTCTAAAATTTATTTTATTTCACGATTTTGATACTTTTGCTAAACCGCAAGTCTGAGGATAATAAGCAGTAGAGAATCTATGTATAACATCATATTTTTTAATCAATTTCTCGATTCTCTTATTTCTAAAATGAGATCCTCCATCAGTAATAATTACTCTCAACATTCCATATCTTGTAAAAAAAATTTTATTTAAAAACTTAGAAACACTCCGAGCATCAAATTTTGGTACACCAACATCTTCAATCCATTTGGACATATAATCAATATCAATTAATATATATAAGTTTCCAAATGAAGGCATAAATGGTCTCATAAAATCTAATCCCCACACATAAAAATTTTTTCAACTTCGATTGTATAAATTAGAGGTATTTCATTTCCTCTAGAAATATTTCTTACTCGCTAACATCAATCGCATGTTTTAATATATTCATTAACATCTCTAAAAAGAGTAGGCCAATAAAATTCAGCTTGCAAAATTTTATATGTAGTTCTATTTGTTCCAAAATGTCCTTCAAATTCAAAATCATGACATCTTTCAATTATTTGTTGAGTTTCTTCATATGGCACACACCTCCTAATAATTAGATCATTACATTATTTTTATAAATATGGGTAATCCCAAAAATAGAATTTTGAATCATATATAATTTTTTTTAATTGTTGATTCTATATATCTGGTGATAGAATATCACTTACAATATAATTTACAATATCGACATACAACAGTATATTCATTTCATCAATATTATATAATTGTTCATCAGGGAAATTTTCTAAAATTTCATTTGCAAAATTAGTTAATATTTCTCTTTCTATTCTAGACAAATGTTCATCTATTTGATTATCATTTTCATTCTATCAACTACCATAAAATCGAACTCTTACAATAAAAGTGTCCATATAATTAATCTTGGTTTAGCATCCTTCTTTTGCATTAAGTATTTGATAATAGAATGATCTATATACACTATACATTTGGTTCTAATAAAATAAGGTCTAAATTTATCGAAGGAATAATTAATAGATAATAACTCTCTTTTCAGTAGTAGTGTAGTTAATTTGAACATCAGTTAGAGTTTTACTAGCATAATATATTACTATAAGAACTTTATTGTGCTTTTGTCCTAAAACAGCTCTAATTACATAATCACTAGCATCGCACATTATTTCAAATGGTTTCTACCAATTAGATGGGATTATTATATGTGCAGTGATTAATTTTTCTTTCAATAATTCAAATGCTTTTATGCATTCCACGTTAAATTCAAATTTTGAATCTTTTTTTTAAAAGTTGGCATAATGGCTTAGTTATTTTTGAAAACTTTTTTATGTAACGCCTGTAGAAACTAATATGTCCTAGAAAACGTCTTACCCCTTTAACCATAGTCTGTGGTGGTAATTTTTCAATAACTTGAATTTTTGCAGGATCTACTTCCATGTCATTCTTAGAAATTTTATGCTCAAAGTACAATTCCTCATTCAACCATAAATTAAAATTTTTCCAATTTAGTACTAGGTTGATTCGTTCACATAGTTCCAAAACTTTTTCTAAATTATTTAAACATATTTCAAATGAAGTCCCGAACATAGAGAAATCATCCATAAATACTCCATTCCGTGTTTAATCAAATTGCTAAAAATTGACAACATACATTTTTGAAATGTCGCAGGTGCATTGCATAGTCCAAAAGACATTCTATGAAAAACAAATGTTCCATAAGGGCTTGTAAATGTTGTTTTCTCTTAATCCTCAGGAGCAATTGGAATTTGATAATAACCGGTATACCCATCTAAAAATTAGTAATCTTTGTTTCCAGCCAATCTATCCAACATTTAGTCTAGAAAGGGTAAGAGAAAGTGATCTTTTATGGTGGCCATATTTAATTTTCTATAGTCTATACAAGTTTGCCAACCAGTAACCTGTCTTATTAGAATTAATTCATTTTTCCCATTTTCTTCAACAGTCACTCATCTTTTCTTTAGAACATAATGAATTGGGCTTACCCAAGCACAATCTGAAATAAGATATATAATTCCGACATCTAACCATTTTAAAATTTTTTTCTTAACAACTTCTTTCATCATTAGGTTTAATCTCCTTTGAGGATCAGCTTTAGGTTTGTGTTGATCATCTAATAGAACTTTTTTCATACAAATTGAAGGACTAATTCTTTTAATATCTGCTAAAGTCCATCCAAAACACTTTTTATATCTTTTCAACATTTCTGTTAATTTTTGTTCTTAAATTTCAGTTAACTCAAAAGATACAATAACAGACAATGTAGATGAATCTCCTAAAAACACATATTTTAAATGGACAGGTAATACTTTCAGTTCAAGTTCAGGTGGTTTAATATATGAAGGAATAAGATTTTTGTTATCATTTTCCAACAAATCTAAAGTTTCAAATTTCTCATGAATATGATCTAAATTTTCTTCTTTTATTTCCTTCTCACTCTCACTAAATTCTTCTTACCTTAATTTTTCTTCAAACTCTTTCTTAAATTACTCATTACTTAGATAATCAGTAACTTCCATCCTAAAACATTCATTGTCTTTTTCTATTGCATAATATTTCATAGCTTTTTACAATATTGAATGTTACTTCTTGATCATTAACTCTCATTATAAATTCTCTTTTTTGAACATCTATCACAACTCTCCCAGTTGCAAGAAATGGTCTCCCTAAAATAATAGGAATCTCTTTATCTTCCTCCATATCTAATACTATAAAGTCTACAGGGAAAATCATCCTCTATAACTAATTTAGGATAAGTTATTGATCGATCAACTAACTGAAGAGTTACAGTAGTAGGGGAAATCTCTCCTAAAGTAATTGATCGATCAACTAAATAAAGAGTTACAGTAGTAAGGGAAATCTCTTCTAAATCTAAGCGTTTTAAAAGTGATAGAGACATAAGATTGATACTCGCTCCTAAATCACATAAGGCTTTTCCATAAAAATTTTCACCAATTTTTAATTTTTCAGGATCTTTTAATTTTTCAAGAAGCTTTTCTTGAATAATAGCGCTACACTCTTCACTGAGTGTAATAGTCTCATGATCTGCAAACTTCCTTTTCTTGTTTAATATATCTCTTATAAATTTCACATAACTTGACATTTGTTCCAAAGCCTCAATGAAAGGAATGTTTATTGTTAACTTTTTAAGGACTTCCAAAAATTTTGTAAATTGTTTATCTTTATTCTTCTGCTTAATTCGTCGAGGAAACAGAGGTAATGGTTTTTCTAAGGGAACTTGTGTTTGTTCATTTTTGTTATGGTCACTTTCAATCTCTTCCTTCTCCTCATTAACTTCAGTTTCTCTTTGGATTCTCATTTCAACTTCTTTTTCACTTCGTAATTGATTTGTTTTAATTTGCTCCTTATTTGATCTTTTGGATTAACTTCCATAATACTCGAAAGATTTCTTGAAGTTCAGTTACTAAGTGCAATAGCAATATGTCCTAATTAATTTTCAAAATTTCTAATTGCAGCCCCTTGATTTTGTATTTGATTTCCCATATTCAACATTACTTATTCTATCATTAACTTCTTTACCTTAACTTGTGGGTTAGGGTTAGAGTTAAATCTAGGAGGATAATAAGGCCGATAATTAAGATTTCCTTGATTATTTAAATTTCCTGAGGGCTTCATTGAATTGTTATAATTATTCCAAATAAAATTACGATAATTTTTCCATTCAGGGTTGTAATAGTTAAAATAGGGATTTTTATTTCAATTATTTATAGCATTTAAAGTTTCATAAGATGATTGAGTATTAATTATCTGCCCTAGTGAATTTTCCTCTAATATTGGTGGCATTTGAGAATAGCTCACTCCAATTTGATCAATCTTTTTTGATATAACAACAATTTGAGATGCTAAAATAGACATTACATCAAAGTCATGAATACTAGCTACTCTCTTAGGATTTACCCGTTTAGAGGGCCATTGAAAATTGTTAGTAGCCATTTCTTCTATTACAGAGTATGCTTTATCAAAAGTTTTTGACATTAGTGATCCACCTGCAACAACATCTATAATAGATCTAAGTGATCCTACTAATCTATTATAAAAAGTTTGAAATTTTAACCAATCTGATCAAGCATGGTGGGGACATTTTCTAGTGAGATCCTTAAATCTTTCCCATGCTTCATATATTGATTCCCCTTCAAGCTGACAAAAAGATGTAATATCATTACTCATCTTAGCGGTTTTCGAGGGTGGAAAATATTTAGCCAAAAATTTTTTGTGATAGTTCTCCCCATTTTCTGATAGATCCAGGTGCTAGTGAATTTAACCAAGCTTTAGCTTTATCCGTTAATGAAAAAGGAAAAAGTATGAGCCTAGCAGCATCATTAGACACTCTATCATATTTAAAAGTAAAACAAATTTCAAGAAAACTAGCAAGATGTAAGTTAGGATCTTCAATAGGTTTTCCTCTAAACTGATTTTTTTGCACCATTTGAATAATAACATGTTTAAGCTCAAATGAATTAGCAGCAACATCAGGATTTTGAATAGTTAAGTGAAGTTCTTCTACTGTTGAATTAGCATAATCTTTTAAAGGTCTTTGTCGATTTTCATTTATTTGATTATCTATGTTATTCGCCATTTCATTCAAATTTTTAATTTCTTTTTGTTGTTTTCAAATTTTTCTAATAGTACGTTCTAATTCCAAATCATAAGGTATTAAACCTCCAGATCTAATATTTCGCATAGATAAATATAATAAGCAAAGATAAATTTCTTAAATATACTCTTAAATGTACATAGTTATATATATTTTTAGAAATGTTGATGATATATGAATATATATATATATATATATATATATATATTGATATAGTATCTCTAAATTTCCTGATTTACCAATTCTATTTAATTTACAGTTACCTTCCGCGGCAACGATGCCAAAAACTTGATCCCGGAAATATAGTTATGTAAAATTTATAAAGTTCACTTCACTTTGCAATGGCGCTAAAAACTTGATGTGGTATTTTATGAATAATAACATTAAGCATTTAATATTGGGATTCTATGCAAGTATGTGTATCATTATCAAGTAATATTTCTTTTTAAGTCCCAAATATCGATCCAACGAGGAATGTTTAAATTTGGAAAGATAAATTAACTAGAAAATTCACAGAAGTAAAAGGAAATTACTGTCACTAATTTCAAATGTTTAAGATTCTATCAAAGCTAAATTATTAACTACTAACAGAATTTAAATGTAAGCTTAAAATAGTAACTACTAAACTATGTTTATGTGATGAAATTTTCTAATATGAAAAAGCATCTTTTCCACTACAATGAGTTTTTTGTTGAAATAAGATGAAATAAATGGTTTAAATTTGTATTATGCCAAATAGAAGAAATTTTAATTATCTGCCCTGATTTAGTGTTATAGAAAATCATTTGCAAATCTTAGGTTTAGTCTCGAAATCTATAGCTAGACTAGGAGGATATTGGCTCCCACTTCCCTTCCCTTGAAGGCTAAAACTTACTTTAGTTTTTAAACACTAAGATCGAATTAGAGATTTTTAGTCTGCCATCCTAGAAATCTCCAATTCTACACCCAACAATGTATATTTCCCTATTTATTTGCTCTTAATTCCATGAATGAAATACTCCTTCATGGACTTAAATGTGATTCTCACTCAGTTGTAGAACTCATACTCCATTTCAGGAATCATAAGGTTCACAACATATTTTAACAATTCAATTTGCCAAATAAAAAAGTAAATTAAGAGAGAAGTTGAAAAATCATCACAATTTATTTTATATTTTAACATTGGCACATCCAAATTATCTCTTCATTTCACCATATCTCAAAGTATAGAGAAAGATAAAGGGAACTACTCAGACTTCATGAGAAAGATACAATAAAACATAAATTTTATATATAAAAGGAAGTTCATATAATAATAATAAACAAATAACACTTATCTAAAACTCTTTCTCAAAGCAAAGCCCTTGTAGCCTGTCTTAAGAAATGTAGGAAGAAGTAGTCTCTCGCTTCTCTCCTTCTCCAACGCTTTTTAGAGAAGAATTCACACTTAAACTCACCACACAAACTCAAAACTATAAAGAAAATAACTAACTAATGGTGTAGAATGGCCTAAAGTGGCAAGGAGGAACATGAAAAGGTGCAAAAAGGGACGATGGGGCGATGAAATGATAAGAGAGAGTTTTTCTGATCAATTTCGGCCCTAAATATATTCTAGGGTCAGTTCTCCAATAAGTACATCCAAAAATTTTTCAAAAAGCATCCAAATTCATCGAATCTTCTAGAGTCAAGGTCTGCACCTACACTGGCGTCGTTGGAACCCATTCTAGCACCATCGGCGCCAGAGGCCATTTAATTAATTTGTCTTCTCTATCAAATGATGTCGTCAGTGCCCATTCTAGTGTTGTCGGCGCTGATAAATTTTTTAAAATCTCTATTTTGACTCCAAATTTCATTATTTTTTCTCTAAGTCCTAAAAATTAACAATCTGCAACAAAACATGAAAAATACATTTCATTAAAGTGCAATATCACCAAAAATGAGTATAAAATATGGGTCTATAAAAGCATATATTTTTGGTCTATAACTGGGTTGCTCTTATTGCGGTGCAGGTGGTAGTTTGTTTTCTAATAAACAGTTTTTACGTTAAACCTAATTCATTAATGCTTTACCGAATTCTCTCTAAGTCCTTCCAGCCTTCTTGGAATGTTATTGACAATTGTAATATTTGGATTATTGTTTCCACAAATAGTATCAATATGCGGGTGAGCTTTATCTTTAGGTAAGGTAATATTCCTGAGGATTGGTTGGTGAAATTTGGGAATGATAATGTTGTGGTTGGCTTACAGCCTTCAGTTGTTTTGAGGAGGCTTCTTAATGGTGATATTCTGGATGCCCCGTTTATTATATTCTAATTTCTTAATTATTGAGAAGTATATTTTGTGGGTGAAGATAATTGATGTTACACTTCTCGATCACTTTTTGGCTCTGGATGGCTTTGCTGGTTTGCCCTACTTGGCATTTTGGAAATTGCGATTTTTCTGGTTTTTCAGTTGGCTGCAACAGATGTTCACGGTAGCATTTGGATGGAGCTTTGCTGGGTTGCAATTTTTAGTCTTAATTTGCTACAAATTTTGTTGAAGTTTATGTGTGGAGCAATGAGGAATCACATTGTCACCGGTTCTTTTTATCCCCTGATACAGTTCGTGATGCTTTCAAGCCCCGATGTCGTCTTTTCTCTGGATCCTTGGTCACCTCTGTGACTATTAACTTTTATCTTCCTGTTAGGTTAGTTTATTTTCTTTGGGTATACCTGTAAATGTTTTGGTGTTTTGGAGACCATTTTTTTGGGTTATTTGGTGTGGAGTTGTATCTGGGAGAGGAACCCACTAAGAGTGGGTAATATATTTATTTGTTTGGTTAGCTCCGGAGGATCCTTTTCCTAACTTTCTTTGTAATCACCTTTTTTTATTAATGCGTAGGGAGTTGTATAATGCTCTTCCCCATA